>PISX010001974.1:61365-175384 GCA_004024625.1 Mellivora capensis | reverse complement strand
AATGTTTTCTTTGCACTAGTGGGATGTCCTATTTGTTGATGGCATCATCCTTGAGTCTCTTTGTCCCCCATGCTTCTCTAGTTATAGTAGAGAAAAAAACCAGCAAGATCCAAATGTGCAGAGATTCCCACACCTAGCTGGAGGAAGACTGAATAGGGTACAGTGTTATCAGAGCCGTTCATCCTGGATTACTTACAGAATACTTACAAGGGTTTAGTGTTTCAGTGTGTTAAATCATGTTGCCTGGTCACAATATTTGATATGGATAAAGGGGAAAAATTGAGTTTTGTCTGCTTGTTTTATCAGCTAGGAAGGATACCCCAGTTATCCCAGTAGGTGGGTGTGTTTTGGTGTCATGGAGATGGTATTCAGAGACCAGATTGCACTATGGGTTCTTGGATATCTTTGCCCCAAGATACTAGATGAGCAGCAGATGTGGTTAAATTGGGGACTTCCTGTGGATCGAATGTTTATGTCCTCCTCCAAATTCATATGTTGAAGCCTTACACCCTCTCCCCCTCCCCCCGCCACAAGTGGGTTGGTATCAGGAGGTGAGGTCTTTGGGACATAATTAGAGTAGGTGGGGTCATAAGGGTGGAGACCCCGTGAGTAGGAGTCACTAGAGAGCTTGCTTCCTCTCTGTTCTCTGCCATGTGAGAATATAATGAGACACCGGTGATCTGCAAGTGGGAAGAGAGCTTTCACCAGATTCCTACCTTGCTGGCATCCTGTCTTAGACTTCAAGCCTCTAGAACGAGGAGTAATAAATTTCTTTTTTTTTTTTTTAAGATTTTATTTATTTATTTGACAGAGATCACAAGCAGGCAGAGAGTCAGGCAGAGAGAGAGAGGAGGAAGCAGGCTCCCTGTTGCGCAGAGAGCCCTGTGCGGGGCTCCATCCCAGGACCCTGGGATCATGACCTGAGCCAAAGGCAGAGGCTTTAACCCACTGAGCCACCCAGGCACCCCGGAGTAATAAATTTCTATTGTTTATAAGCCACCTGCCCTGTGCGCATTTTTTAAATAGCAGCTTGAATGGACTAAGACAGGCCTCTCAAAGGGGTTTGCAGTGGGGGCTATTGGTCTTCTTAATTTATACTGATCAGCTGAAGGCTTAGCCATACCAGTACCCATGGCACCCCTCCTAAATATATCTCTTAACTCTTTGGTCCAGGCCTTCATTTTCTCATGTATAAAATAAGGTTGCATAACTTTATGGAGGTATTGTTTTGAAACTTTTACAAAAAAGATAGGATAAAAAAAAAAAAGCAGAAAGCACTGGTTTCAGAATCAGACCTGACCCTCAATACATATTAGTTTTCTTCATTCAGTTCTTTTTTCTGCCTGTCTGCTTTGTAACCATCTTTCTTGCCTTCCTTCCCCTTTTTGCCCCTCTCCTCCTTCCATAAATATTGAGTTTCATAATATTAACTCTACTTCCTTCCTCTTCAAATCACTGCTGATTTTCTGCCCTTTCTCCCTTAACTTAGTTTATTTTGTCTTGTAGCCAGAAGCCTTTGAAGTTCTTAACATAAAACATAATGGCTCTAATATTGCAGGAACCATTCAGGACAAAGAATACTGAGCCCATACCAGCTTGTAGAATCTTGTATGGATTATCTGCAGGACTTTCTGCTTTTTATTGACTGGTGGCAGACTAGAACAAAGACAGGAAACAATAGGGATTCTGTGCCTGAAACGGTCACTATTTATTCATTTATTTATTTATTTATTTATTTATTTATTTATTTCACTTTTCATTTAAAAAGAAGCCACTCCTGCCCAAGTGTGCTTATGCTTTAGAAGAAACCCAAGAATCACACTGGATGTGACCATTTTGAAAATAGGGGTGATGTAAATAAGTATCTGGGCTTTTTCAATGCCTCTTCAATGTCTCATTTGATGTGGTGATCAGACCTCTTCTTGTTTCTTAACCAGCCCCATCAGATCACCCTTCCTGGGTGTGTGCCTTTAGAAGCTCCTTTTTTTTTTTTTTAAGATTTGTTTATTTTAGAGAGAGAAAGAGGATATGCGTGAGCTGGGGGATGGGTAGAAGGAGAGGGAGAGAGAGAATCCTCAAGCAGATTCCACTTGAGCACAGAGTATGAAATCAAGAGCAGAAATCGAGCATCAGGGGCACCTGGGTGGCTCAGTGTGTTAAGCCTCTGGCTTCGGCTCAGGTCATGATCTCAGGGTCCTGGGATCAAGCCCCGAATCGGGCTCTTTGCTCAGCAGGGAGCCTGCTTCCCACCCCCACAACCGTCTGCCTCTCTGCCAGCTTGTGATCTATCTCTCTGTCAAATAAATAAATAAAATCTTTAAATTAAAAAAAAAAGAAAAGAAATCAAGTGTCAGCCACTTAACTTAAAGTACCCACGTGTCCCTTAGTGGTTCCTTTTTATGCACAAGGTTCACGGTACTGCCCTTATATATTCCACTGTGGGTAGTGAACCTTGTCAATAGGAGAGGAGCTCTGCATTCTCAGCTGACCACCCTCACTTTGTGGGACTAGTATCATTTCCTCTTAGGTGTAGCTTTTAAGCTGACCACACGAGGATGGCTCTGATGCAAGGTATGTAGTTTCAGCAAAGGTGCTTGTGATGTTCTTTTTTTTTTTTTTAAATATTTTATTTATTTATTTGACAGACAGATATCACAAGCAGGCAGAGAGAGAGGAAGAGAAGCAGGCTTCCCGCTGAGCAGAGAACCCAATACGGGGCTCGATCCCAGGACCCTGGGATCCTGACCTGAGCCGAAGGCAGAGGCTTTAGCCCACTGAGCCACCCAGGCACCCCGCTTGTGATGTTCTTTTTTTTTTTTTTTAATTTATTTATTTGTCAGAGAGAGAGGGAGAGAGAGAGAGAGCCAGCACAGGCAGACAGAGTGGCAGGCAGAGGCAGAGGGAGAAGCAGGCTCCCTGCCGAGCAAGGAGCCCGATGTGGGACTCGATCCCAGGACACTGGGACCATGACCTGATCCAAAGGCAGCCGCTCAACCAACTGAGCCACCCAGGCGTCCCGCTTGTGATGTTCTTAAAGGCAAGATGACTGGTTAATAATTGCACTGTTAGGCAAATTCACAGCTGCATGACCAACTATACCCAAAGAGCATTAATTACTGGATCCATTCATTCATAATTATTTGTGGAGAATATTGTATTGTTTAGGATTCTGTGCTTGCAAACTAGAGAAACTTACTATGGCTAGCTTAGCAAAAGAGGAGTTTATTGGATGGCTAGTGAATTAAAGAAAGAATTGGAAAGTTAAACCTCAGGTAAGAAAGGAATCAGGAAAGTGCCAAGGATCTTGCAGCAGGAACTAAAATGCACTATCTTCAGGACTTTGTCCAGGAAATGACTCTGCTTTAACTATTTTCCATTCTGTGTCAGGATTCAGAATCCCCAGAAAGAAAGTCTCAGTTGCCAAGCTTAGACTAGAAAGGGGGTAGGGACAAGGTGATTAATACAGAGGACCACAGAGAATGAGGGAGGATAGTTCTCCTAAGAAAATGTGATGCTATTACCAAAACAACAGAGGGTGGAAAGAAGGCTAGGTAAGCAAAAACAAAGTCCGCATGGAAGGAAGTTTCCTTCCATAAGGAAGGAGCCATAAGGCTCTGTCCTTGACCATGACCTGTTCAACCCTGTTAATCAGGGCCTTGGATGGAGACGGTAATGGTAGACCTAAAAAAATAGGACACGACCCAAAGCTGAAGGGAGAGCTAATGATACGCATGACTGTGTTGAATAGTGGAAGATATAGGCGAAGTCCTAGATGAATGTCAAACAACTATTCCATGCTGTCTCAAATGCCCATCAACAGTATCTTTACCCGTGAAACACTGGAGATAGTCCCATCAAGACCAGGAATAGTAAGCAAAGGTATATTATTATTTAACACTGTTTTGAAATTTCTGGACAACACTGTTGGAAAATTGGATACTGCCAACACACTACATTGTACAACGCCAAGGAATATTATTTGTATCAGTCTATGTGAATAGTACTCTTGGAAATGTGTAATTGTGTCTATGTGTCTGTTCATGGCTGCCCTGGAAACAAAAACACAACTATTGGAAAGGAGAAGGAAAGTTATCATTATATTAGATAGTGTAATTCCCACTTAGAAAATGCAAGAATTGAAAAAAACTATCAAAATTAATAAAATAATGCACCTAGGTGGCATTATAGGTTATATATAAAAAATGAAGTGGGTGGGGGAAGGGGGTGAAATAGATGAAGAGGATTAAAAGCACACTTTCCATGATAAGCGCTAAGTAATATATAGAACTGTTGGATCACTGTATTGTACAGCTGAGGCTTATTTAATTAATTATACTAGACTTAAAAAAAATAGACAAGTGAGCTGCTGATAGCTAAGGCACAGCATAGTGACCGAAGTCAGCAACACTGTATTATATATTTCAGTGTTGCTAACAGACTAGATCTTGAATGTTCTCACCACACACACAAAAAAAGATTTTTTTTATGTGGTATTATAGAAGTATTAGCTAATGCTATGGTGGGACTCATACTGCAATATATGAATGTATTAAATTAACAACCTGTTATATATTTTAATGTTATGGAGTGTTATATGTCCATCACATTTCAGTAAAAAATAATAAAAGGATTAAAATGGTTTTATGAAGAGTGTTTTTGTACCAAAAATAATAAGAGAACAAATCCATTTGTGTTAGAAACAACTTCCTCCCCAACATACATGCGCGCACACCTGTAGGTATAATCTTAACAAGAAACGTGTAGGATTAATCTGGCAAATGACTAACTACAAATCTTTCCCGAGAGATATAAAGGAGAACATGAGCAAATGATGAGAGGCTGTAGACAATATTTGTCTCCATCCCCCATTCATTTGTTGAAACTTACCCCCACAGTGTGATGGTTTTTGGAAGTGGGGACTTCAGACTAATTAACAAAATTAATCACTTTAAAGTGAACAATTCAGTGACAACTTGGTACATTTTGTGCAACCATCACTCATAATTCCAAAATGTTTTTCTCACCCGGAAAGGAAGCCCTGTGTCCCTTAAACATTTGCTCCTCATTCCTCCTTCCCCATAGCCCCCAGAAATCACCAGTCTACTTGCTATCTCTATGGATTTACTTATTCTTGATATTTCATACAAATGGAGTCATACGGTAATAGCCTCTTATGGCCGAATCACATCCCGTTGTCTGTGTGTGCCACAATTTGTTGATTGATCATCTGTTGGTGGACACCTAGATGGTTTCTCCCTTTGAGCTAGCGTGAATAGTGCTGCTTTGAAGTTGTGTGCACATGCATTTGTTTTGAGTACCTGTTTTCTGTCCTTTGAGGTATATACCTAGGAATAGAATTGCTGGGTTATATGTTAATTATATACTTAACTTTTTGAGAAACCACCAAACTGTCTTCCATAGCAGCTGAACCATTTTTTACATTCTCATCAGCAGTGTACAAGGGTTCTAATTTCTCCACATTCTCCCCAACACTTTTGTTATTTCCCACTGTTGTTGTTTTAATTGTAGGCATCCCAGTGAGTGTGAAGTGGTACACTGCTGTGAGTTTGATTTGTAGTTTCCTAATTACTAACGACGTTGAGCATTTTTTCAAATGCTGGTTGGCCATTTGTGTATCTATTTTGAAAAAATGTCTATTCAGAGGCTTTGCTCATATTTCAATCAGGTTGTTTATCTCTTTATTGTTGAATTGTAAGTGTTCTTTATATGTTCTGGATATAAGTCCCTTATCAGACATGTAATTTGTAAGTATTTTCTCCCATTATGTAGATTGTCTTTTTATTTTCTTGATAATGTCCTTTGATGTACAAAGTTTTTTTCATTTTGATGAAGTTCAATTCATTTTTTCTTTTGTTGCATGGACTTTTGTGTCATATCTAAGAATCCGTTCCCAAATCCAAGGCCGTGAAGACTTACCCCTATATTTTCTTCTAAGAGTGATGGTTGTCTTTGACTACAGGACTCCATGACAGCTTTTTCCTTAGGCTCCAAGGCAGTCTAGGATGCTTCCATCCTGCCCTTCCCTCCTCTCTCCTTCACTCAGGATCAGATTTGCCTCATGGTTTGACAGCCCTTCCAGCATTCCCTAACTAACTCCTCAGTGTCTCTCACTTCTTTTAATAATATTCTTGCACATTTAATCCTGTTTTGGTACTGGCTTCTCAGAGGATCCAGACTAAAACAAGATTGAAAGATTTGCCCACTGAAATACTGGGAAATATTGGAAAATTTTTCAAAATTTACCAAGAGTATTATTCATTTAATTTCTAGGAGTCTGTCTTCAGCAAAACTGGTAATCAGAGATGCCAGCAAAATTTAAGCTAGTGTAGAAGACTGTTCCAAATAATCCTAAATTGTGGTTTAGAGTCTGGCATTCCACCGAACATCTAGCGGTAGCTGGTGTCCTAATCTTCTCCCACATATATTTTGTACACGTTGATGTGGTGGGGAGGGGTAGTAACTCTTGATGGATTGAGTGCTTTGGTGTCTGGGCCAGAGGCTGATGACAGGGAATATGGAAAAAGACATGCTCTCCCTCTCTGCATGAAAGGTAGATGCCCTGGCATTTCACAGTGAAGGCTGGACTGGACCATTGCCACCTCCCACAATGGACTCAATGAGAGCAGAGGTCACCAGCAGGGGACACCGGCGGTGGTGGTCATGCTGACGACCTTCTCTTAAAGGATTTATGAGTAAACAAACATCCTTCAGGAAGATGAAAAAGGAAAGAATTGGCCCCAAGCACGTGTACATCACACCTGGAGCCCCCAGAAGACTTTTTAAGATTTTTTTAAAGTAATCTTTACACCCAACCTGGGGCTCAAATGAACAATCCTGGAATTAAGAGTTGCATGCTCCAGCAACTGAGCCAGCCGGGTGTCCCTCCCAGACTTTAAGAGGAGTGCGTGGTTGAGGACTAGTTGATAGGGGCTGTGGAGACTCCAGAATGAAGTGATGCTATTAGTTAGGATACTTCTGGCTGCAAATAACAGAAAGCCTGTTCTAGCTGGCTTTGACATCAAGGACACCCCCCAACCCTGAACCTCACCCTGACCCCGACCCTGGCTTTTTCCTCTCACTTTCTCCCCTTGAAAATGGGTTAACTTGTCCCTAACTATCTGAAAGCTCCCGGCAACTTACCCAGTGTACCCACATAAATAAAGTGAGGAATGGATCACAGAACTGGATCCTGCATATGGTATCTCATTGACAAACTATAGGAAAATAAGCAAGTGGCTGCTCCTTGGCCCATCCAGATTAATAATATCTGACTTTTCTTTTTTAAAAAATATTTTATTTATTCACTTGAGAGAGAGAGAGAGAGAGAGAGAGAGAGAACACAAGCAGGGAGCGAGTCAGAGAGAGAAGCAGACTCCCCACAGAGCTGGGAGCCTGATATGGGGCTTGATCCCAGGACCTGGAGATCATGACCCGAGCTGAAGACAGATGCTTAACCATCTGAGATACCCAGATGTCCCTAATACTTGCCTTTTCTTAGAATGATATGAGATTATGTGAATATCCAGAAAGATTGTTGATAAGCTAACTAATACTATGGATACTACTGTTACACCTAATCTCTAAGTATAAAATGCAGAATTGTAACTATTGTGGGACGAGTCAAGAAAGGGAATAGGGCAGAGATATTTGGAAAACAATCTGCCTCTGGTCAACAGGCAAAGAATATGCTAAGAATCACTATTGTCTGATCCTTATTAAAGTTATTACACAGCTGTACCCATATACTCTTTGTTAGTCGGGAGGAGTGGATTGCCCCATGAGGGATGATTACAATTTTCAGTACTCTGTGCTGGGGAAAGACACATACAAGTAAAGGATTCCTTGAGGGTGAAGACCTTCATTGGTCTTCATGGTACAACTGAGGGGAAATAGTTGCCTGTGGGGGTCTTGGGACAGCACTGCTTCACACATGGTTTCACCTGGCCTCTTTCTCTTGATTCCTCTTCTTTACTCCCAGTCCCAGAGATCCCTGGTGCTTCCAGTCCGTATGCCTTTTGAGAGTTTCATGATATAAAATGAGTAGATTTGGGGACGTAGCTGGCTTAGTTTTTCAACATTTGTTTCTTATCTGTCTGTCCAGTTTACAACTTCTGAATTTTGTTTTTGCTCATTTCCTGTTCCAGATTCTCCAGGGTTATGTTTTAGAAAAATTACTTAAAAAAAAAAAAAAGAAAAATCACTTTACGTGGTTTTAGTGGTGCTTCCAGATTCAATTGGATGCATGTGCTTACTCCATTATATTAAACCTAGAACTCCCTGCTTCATCTTTTCCATACAGCTGTCAAAACTTGACATACTATTGTATATTTAAGTGCTCATTTTAAAACTTTCTCCCATTGGAGTGGTTACTCTCAAAGACTTGGGCAAAGACTTGGTCCATCATGTTTTTGTTTTTTTTTAAGATTTTATTTATTTATTTGAGAGAGAATGAGTGAGAGAGAGCACGAGAGAGGAGAAGATCAGAGGGAGAAGCAGACTCCCCAAGGAGATGGGAGCCCAGTGCGGGACTCGATCCCGGAAGTCTGGGATCATGACCTGAGCCGAAGGCAGTCGCTCAACCAACTGGGCCACCCAGGCGCCCTGGTCCATTATGTTTATTACTATATTGCTAATAACCAATACATATCAGGGGCTCACTGAATATATTTGAATATTCAAAAGGACAATTATTAATAGATATTATAGTACATATACGGGGTAGAAAATGATGTGGTTGTGAAAGATGCTTCTACTGAATTTTTAACAATGTGGAAAAACATTATAATAAAATGCTGAGTGATGATCACACTTTACAAATCCAAGTTATGGTATAACTCCAATTTATTAGGTAGGTAGACAGATAGAAGACAGGACTCAAATAGAGTGAATTTTAACAGTAGTTCAGTCTTCCAGGACTATAGCTAATTTTTATTTTCTCTGAAATATTTTCTCATATTAAAAATATTTTCTACAAAAGATATGTATAACTTTATGATCAGAGGAAAGTAAACAAGCAATATTTTTAAAAAATTAACTGCATAAATACTGGCTGGGGGTATCTTGCCTTTCAGATTGTAGTACTGCAATCTAATTCTGATATTAACCACCCAGAGTTAGTGAAGACTCAAGGGTTCATCAACAAGACTGCCCTTATTTTAGATGCCAGCTGCAAGTTTGAGGTCCCCAGGCCACCCACGTTTCTGACCACAACTGGCTGTCAATTTGGGAGTTCCCACAATCCCCTCAAGTTTGTTTGATATTTCTCTAGAATAACTCAGAACTTGGGAAAGTCCTATGCTTACAATTACAGTTTTATTACAAAGGATACAAATCAGGACCAGTCAAAGGATGGGTGAGGCCTTAGAGGGTCCTGAACACAGAGCTTCCATGCTCTCTCCCTGTGGAATCATGCTACCTCACCTTCCTGGTGCACTGATGTTCACAAACCAAGAAGTGGTGTTCACCAACCAAGAAACTCACCCAGGCTTCAGTGCACAGAGATTTTATAATGTTCAAAGTTTTCATTGGAATTTCATTACATGAGGCATGATTGATGGAGACATTGGCTACAAGACTGAATTGAGTCTCCACGCTCCTCCCCTCAGAGGTCCAGGTGGCTCAAGGTCTCAGTCCTCTAGTCATCTGATTGGTCTTTCTGGCAGGAACAGTCCCATCCTGACTTACCTCATTAACATCAACTCACATGCGGTTGAGGGCCCACCATGAACAACAAGACACTTCTGTCACTGAGGAAATTCTAAGATTTAGAGGCTATCTCCTAGGAACCAGGGTCAATGGCCAAGTCCTTTATTCTACAGCATGAACACATTATGTAAAATTTCTTAGGGTTTTCAGGTCCTCAGTAGGAGTCTGCAATGTGTTATGGCCACCAAAACCAATAAAAATAACAAAAACAAACTCATTTTGACCTGCAACATTGGATCTGTCATGTGTTAGCTGCCATAACAAAGTGCCACAAACGTGGATGCTTAAACAACACACATTTATTTTCTCACAGTTGTGGAGGCTGGAAGCCTGAGATCAAGGTTTTGGTAGAGTTGCTGTCTTCTGAGGCCTCTTCCTGACTTGTAGATGGTCATCTTCTCTCTTCTATCTTTACATGTATTTCTCCATGTCTGTGCCCAAGCTTCCCTTTCTTAAAGGGACACATAAAACATTGGATTAAGGCCCACCCTAGTGGCCTCATTTTAACTAAATCATCTTTTAAAAGCTCTTGTATCTGAAATACATGCACATTCAGAGGTACTGGGGGTTAAGACTTCAACACATGAACTGGAGGGGAGGAACGCAGTTCAGCCCATAATACGCCACCTTCTAACACCTCAAAACTCCTGTCTTCCTCACATGTAAAATACATTCACCCCATCCCAACAATCCCCAAAGTCAGCCCATTCCAGCATTAACTTGAAGTCCAAAATCTCACCCAAATATCATCTAAATCAGGTGTGGGTGAGACTCAAGTGATGATTCATCCTGAGCTAAAATTCCTATCTGTGAATCTGTGAAACCAGACAATAATTTACCTGTTTCCAAAATGCAATGGGGGACAGGCATAAGATAGACATTTCTGTTCCAAGTGGGAAAAGTCAGAAAAAAAATGGGGTCATGGTTTCCAAGTAAGTCCAAAACCTAGCAGGGCAAAAACTCTGTTAGATTTTAAGGCTCAAGGACTACCCTTTCTGGCTCCATGGTCTGTCCTTCAGGCCCATTGGGACCATCTTGTTTTTGGGTGGACAAGAGAAGGACAGTGGCCTGGATCCTCTGGAACTGAATGGATAGTCCTTGCCCTGAGTTTTTTGAATTAAAGATTAATAAAAAAGGATGCCAACAAATCCAAAGATTCCCTCTGTGTTTTACTTCAGCTGCAAGAAGAGAAGAAATTGCCTTTTTATTACAAGGTCATATGACTACCTTGGAGAACAATAAACTAAGAGTCACAGTTCTCTGAGCTCCAGTTGCCCCCTCTATGAAAAACTCAAAAATGTCCCAGGAAAAACTAGGGAAGGCAGTAACTTTCCAGAGATATCAATACAGGTTTTGTCCCGAGAGGGGGTAAAGAGAACACAGTTCTCAGGGAAGCAAAGCTTTTAAATACGGGCACAGATTTGGAGGCCATGGTCATGCCCCTCCTGGCTCATCCTGACACTCTTCATCTGGTCATGGGCAGCACACTTGGGGACAGCACGACGAAGGGGCACGAAGCATGGGTGTGTGATTTCTGCAAGGGAGAGCATAGGGTTAACAGTTCACTTTCTTGGGCTACCTTCCTGACTTCTACTATTTACAGCTTTCCCCAGAGACGTATTTTTATTCTATTTTAAAAGCTAGCCTCAGGAAAGTAGCTCTGATCTCACAACAATAACCTGTAATGAGAGCTCACCAATAGTTAATTGAATGTGTTCTTCTGGACCGCATTCTCTGCCATACGCACAGAATCACAAGACTGGTGATTGGAAAGGGTTTCCACAAAGTTCTCGTCAGAGTGTGGGCTCTATGATCACATAGATCTCGTTCCACTCCTCTGTGTGCTGTGTGACCTTAGAAAGCGACTTGACCTCTGAGTCTCAACTTCCCCACTACATAAATTGAGGCTAACAGTTCAACAAAGATGCTGTATTATTACACTGTCATAGTACCTAGCAACAGTTAGAAATGAGCTTTCCAGGCACTGAGATACTGTTCTCTGACTTTGAGAAGTCTGTTCTGGAAGTCTTGACATTTCTACAAGTCAAGTGTAGAACCTCCAAGTGTTCCCTCAGTTCTGCCTTTCTGGAGTGGGGGACACTTCATTTCCGCTAACGTCAGACTCCTCAAGCACATCTCACTGGTATGTCTAGAATCTTCCATCCTGGCCCCGTTATGTTGACAGAATTAGTTGGGGGGAAAAATCATCAGAACTGTGTTATTTATGAAGTGGTTTTGACAGTTCGAGTTGTGCTGTCTTCCTATAAAGAAATGGATGGACGGTTTTCCTACTCTTTTTAATTGGAGACTAGAGGAGAATAACAAGGCTAAAGATGGGAGAGAGAAAGAGCAGGCTAAGGTAGATGTAGCTGGAGGCCACTTTTCTGGCTTTTTATTGACAATTCCTCTTTCTCCCTCGCCTCCCCAGCCCTTTAAATGAACACCGTTTGTGTCCATCTTTGCCATAAAAACACTTACAAGAGAAAGATAGGGCTTTCAAAAGCTGACATTCCTCAATATGCCAAGAAGAAAATCCAAGCTTGTTCCAAGTCTGAAAGTGCATATTGACTAAAAGCAAGACAGTTCGCCAACAGACCTTTGTAAGCAAGAGCAAACACCCAGAGCCCGGAGCGGTGGGCCGGCCTCGGCCTCAGCGTGCAAGGCGGCTCTGTAAGGTGGCAAAACCATCTCTTCGGAAGAAAATCGAGTTCAAGGCGGTAGCTTCCTTCAACATTTGTTTCATCCTTGCATAAAGTTAAACACAAGCCCCAGCTTCTTTCCAAAAAGCTTGTCTAGCTACGAGCCAGACTTCAAACAGCCCTTAAACGTCCTTTGCCTACACGCCAGAT
This sequence comes from Mellivora capensis, assembly GCA_004024625.1. Classification (NCBI taxonomy): domain Eukaryota; kingdom Metazoa; phylum Chordata; class Mammalia; order Carnivora; family Mustelidae; genus Mellivora; species Mellivora capensis. The sequence continues at coordinate 162,809 of PISX010001974.1, read as the reverse complement.
AGTTCGAGGAAGCCGAAAAGTGCCCAGGAGAAGATTTTGTATGGGAACGTTAACTTCCCATTCCATTTGACTTTTGGTCTTTAAAATACAGGTCAAATCAATGAATTTAATGAAGGCCGCGTAACACAATGGCTTCGCCTTGCATTTTGACCCACATAAAGGGGAGGCAGTCCAGGTCACAAAGCTTTAGCAGAACTTTAAGTGGTTAGTACACAAATGTGACAGAACGTTTAGAATCTCAGAGACTTGCAAGGCCTATTGACAAGCAGTTAAAAGTATTTGAAATAGCTGCATGAATGAACTTTGATAAGGTAACACTATTGTCTTCCGCGGCCTCTTTCTCTTCATAAGAAAACTCCCCCAAAAGAACAAGAGTCCATGAATGTGAAATGTAGTGTCAGTTTTACTGGACTCTGGACGCCTTTCAGCACTGTGGACTTTTTGTGGTGAGTTCATGCTATTTAAAAGTATTCTTCCCTCGGAGTTTCAACTCTTGCAAATGGCGACTTTTCAATCAGCTACCCACCCAAGTCTTTTCCAACTGTTTTCACGCTGTGAATAGCTCTCGAAGTCAAAAGAGGTGAAGATTAATTTCGGTATTTTTGCCTCTTCCCGATGCTTGGATTTAACGAGAAGGGATGCATCATCGCTCACCATTTGGCTCGGTGGAGGGGGGTGGTGGGGTTAATAAGCCACGAGGGGGGATGAGCCATGTTCTTCTGAAGCCCAGAGATGATTCCCTCACACCGAGGGCACGGGCAGGAAGCTCCTTTTGGGAAAACGGCCCATCACCTTTAAACTGGAGAAAGGAAAGGATGCAAAATCTAAGTGTTAAATTCTCAAGAAATGTGTAGGGAAATGGTGGGGGTCTTTTCAATGATACCCTAGGAAACTGTGTGGGCCAGTCCTTCCGTGACCTTCCCTAGAGGATCCTTTTCAAGGATTCTCTAAACTTGTCTTTATATCTATGTATATTTATATTTTTGGATATATATACATATATATATATCCAGAACGGATATATATATAGAGTTTTTTTTTTTTTTTAATGAGAAAACTCCCATTTTTCCGAGCTGTGTCTGAAATATCAGCCCCCGGGGGGCCCCAGCATTGTGTGAGAGCCTCCTGGGCCCGTCAAGAAGTTGCGCGGAGACAGTGGTGGGATGCGAAAAGTCTACAAAGACCCCGTCTAAAGGGCCATGTGTTGGTTTCACAGGGTTTCATGGTTCTAAGATTGGCTAAATATGCTTTGGGGGGTTTTCTCAGTAAATCTCTATAGATAGATTTTATTGTATTTTACCCTTTTGTCTGTTTTTTTGTGCTTGAAATTTCTCCCTTATTCATTGACCAGTAACTTTCTGTCACCCATCTTTGACTTCTCTCCTTACATCTGCATTTAAGCTGTCATTTACTTCTGCTGTTCCCTCCTCTCAGTATCTGACAGCCAGAGCCTTCATGCGCTTTTATCCCTTTGTGTTTGCATTATGACATAACCTGTGCAAAGTGGCCCGGCTCCCCAATTCTTGTATGTAAAATTTGCAACATTTTTTGAGACGGGTCAGTGCCCATTTTGGGGATCCTTTTCTTTATCTGAGTACCGTGTTAAAACTTTTTGCAGATGTGGCCTATTCAGGAGCAGGCTGCGGCTGCATGCAGAGATGGGGAAAAGAAGAAAAGGCTTTCCTATTTTGCGATTGCCATAGTAACTCAAACATTGCCAGTGTGTTTGCTGGTCTGGTCGGCCGCAGCCTGTGAGCTGGATTTCCTGTGCAATCAAGCCCTCTACTGGAGATCATGGCTCGGGTGACACGGGGCTACACAGAGGACAGTGTGCTTGTTAGGCCTGAAATTAAGCATTTCACTTTAAAATAATACCCATTTGTATCCATTTTGTTCAACATAACAACAGCTGCTGTCCCTGGAATGACAGACTTGCCTTTTTCACCAAAGCTTCATATGACATTTATGAATGAGGCCGGTTCCATTCACTTGCAGTTTGAATTCACAGTAGTTATTTTTTGCTAGGTTTTTTTTTTCCTTCCCCAGCATATGGGTGAAATTCAACATGATTCAAGTAATTATATACACAGTTCATGAGGAGGAAAAAGCCTGCTTTGTTTGTATCATCTCTTTTAAACTAGTTAGTGGGCTTTAGTCTTTTTTTTTTTTTTTTAAAGAAGGCAAAATATAGGAGATGAATTGGTGCCAACTTTAAAAAATGTTGAAAGCCTTGAAATAGTGAAAGATAATGAAAGAAGAGGCGATGTTGTCACTGGGTTTTGTTTATTCGTTTTGGGGTAAACAGCTAAAAACATCAGTCTGAGTTTCTCAGTGGGAAAGGGGCAGAGAAGTCCAGGACAGAGCCCTCCCGCTGAAGTCATTAAAAAAACAAAAAACAAAACAAAACAAAAACCCCCAAACCAAAACCCGACAGCTCTGAATTCTTGTTTTGCTTGCCAAGTGCTCAGAGTCCAGAAAAATAAATAAAACCGCAAGGTGAAAATGTCTGATTTGGCACAAAAGACCAATTGGCCATCCTTTTTCACAATGCTCCCCAGTTCCACAGTATCACTGGTTTTAAGAGAAAGAATCAGTTGTCACCATTGACCAGAAAATGTGGTACGATGCAGACGCGTGAACAGCATCTCTGTCCAGCTCTTCTCCTCCTTCTCCTTCTCCCCCTTCATTTCCATTCACCACCGGCAGCATCAGTTTTACTAAATCTGGCAGAACATGTCATGTTTCCTGTCATATCACCGAAAGTCTCCCCTTCCCGGCTGAAAAACTGGCAAAGCAATAGGAAATCAGCCGACTCTCAGTTTTCGAATCATTTGGCGAACAGGAACTTGACCCTCTGGGTTGAGCCTCACTCAGCAGTGCTCCCTTAACCTGAAAATGAAAAGAACCCGAGAGGATGACTGTCACAGTTGGGGAGTTTCCGTGGCTCTCGACATGTGAAAACATTTAGGGCATTAAAATATTTGTCTTTGGGCACGGAGCTTGGACGAGTAGGTCTACCCTCCCCTCTTTACCCCAGCTGGCAGAAAGTAAGATTCAAAAGCATTCGTCGGTCTGATTTCAATGGAAACCATCATCCTTGAAGCCCCACGGTGTGTGTTTAACAGCCCTTTCGAAGTTACCTGTTTCACAGAAAAGTCACTGAATCAGCACAAGCTATAGATTTAGGCAGGAAAACTTTCTTTCCTGAACATGATGGTTTTGATTTTTTCTATCATATCATTAATATATCCGATTGTATATTGATATATACAATTGTACATACATAACAATTGACTATATATTAATATATTTTGACAATGATAGATAATCAAGATTCCTCTCATCAGAAGGTAGGGGTGTGTGTGTGTGTGTGTGTGTGTGAGAGAGAGAGAGTGCGTGCCCACGTACCTGCATGTTTGTGTAACTGCACACACATAATATATCCAGACTCTAGTAAGTCAGGTAGAAAGTCTGGAGTAGAAAATATTCTGTATCTAAAGTACTTAGAGATGAGTTTGACGCATGGTAAGCACCATCATGCACTAGTTATTTTTATTATTCTAGTAATTTTATGCATTCATATATTCAAAATTCACTTAAAACCAAAATGGATGGTTAACACTTATAAAAAGTAAACTCTCCAATAATTTCTTTACTTAAGAAACAATGGGATTCTGAAATTAACTTTTAAAAAGATTTTATTTATTTATTTGACAGGCACAGTGAGAGAGGGAATACAAGCAGGGAGAGGGGAGAGGGAGAAGCAGGCTTCCCGCTGAGCAGGGAGCCAGATGCGGGGCTCCATCCCAGAACCCCAGGATCATGACCTGAGCCGAAGGCAGGCGCTTAATGACTGAGCCACCCAGGCGCCTCCTGAAATTAATTTTTAACTGCACACACACTAACTGATAGCTATTTCTTCAGTCACTCACCCATGTATGCAGAAACTTTATAGACTAATTGTAGCACAGTGCTAGGCAATGAGGCCGAAGATTAAAAATAACCCAGAGGCTCCTGAAGCATACACTTCCATGAGGAGACAGTTAAACAAGAAGCCACTTCACAGCAACGTGGCACCAGTGAGTGGAGCGTGTTCAAGGGTAGAGGTAGTGTCTGACCTTGAAGGCAGGAAGAACATCACTCATCTACAACCAGAGCCTAATCACAGCATGGAATTTGGGTCATTGTGGAGGAAGAGAGGACAGCAATGATGGAGAAGAGTATTCTAGGTAGGTGAAATTAAACATATGAAAGCATAGCCATCTAGGTCATTCGGAGGTTTTCTAGAAATGAAGTATTCAGATAGTTGGAATATTCCTTAGTTCCCCCCCCCTCAAAGTTTTCTGAGTTAAGTAAATCATTCATTTAATTTGTGTCACAAAGATTTATCAAATGCCTATTATAAGCAAGTTACTTTGTTACTAGAATAAAAATATTAATCGAAGTATCTGCTCTCCAAAGACTCCCAGTCTGCCCTTTTAAGTCCAGTAAGGAAAACATTACATTCTAAAACTAAACAGAAAATGTCTGTAGAATTTTGGTAGCCTGGCTTCCCTGCACTCATTTAAATGGCAGACGATGAACTATGGTCACTCCTAACCACAGCCTCTCTTTTGCTATCTGCAGTTTGAAAATGTGTTGAGTCCCCAGTGAACCATCCGTCTCATCTATGTAATTGGAGTATAGGAGTATACTATATACACTGTATATGATATGTGTGTGTGTGTGTGTGTGTGTGTGTGTGTGTGTGTGTATTATACTCTGTGAGTATAAGAGCATCTCTTGGGTAGGGTTTGGGCAAGAGCTTTGGACAGGACCACATTTCTGCAGCTATGGGGAAGCCTTGGGAACAGTAGTGGGATGGAGCAGTGTCAAAGCCAATGGCAGGCTGCTGGCCGGGAGGGGAGGAGCAATAAGTGATGGGGAGCCTTTCTCGTCCAATTAATTCATCTCTCTGTGTCTGCAGTCCTCACATGTCCTGTCCTCCCAGTGCCCCACGCCATCCACTCCCCTACTCACAAACACACACACACACACACACACACACACACACACACACCTCATTTCCCTATCCAGAGCCTCCTTGGTACTCATGGGTATAGCATAAGCAGTATTTTTGCCAAGATATTATTGTGTTGTGCTGTGATAGCTTTTGTTAGTTCAGACTTTCTTCTGTTAGCCCACCTCGATCAGTCCTGCTCTGCATGACCCTGGCGGAAGACATCACTTCACACACTTTTAATATCCTATCACCGAAAGCCTTCTCTCCCAACTTGAGTACTGGAGAAGCAATAAGAGATCAACCTATTTGAGTCTAATTCTTACTTGGCAAATTCACTTTAGCTAACAACAAGAATTTGGCTCCCTGAATTCAGTGTCATGTGGTGAGTCTTACTCTGTGCTCAGGACGAGTCCAGGCTGTGGGAGGGAGGTCTGGGCAGGGACTTGGAAAGGTGTAGACACGGTGACACGCTAGCTGACCAGCCTGTGTAGCTCTTACATAAATTATCATTTATATAATTACTTAATTCCATAATTATCATTTATTTAAAAATAAATTATTCTTTATTTTTACTTTACTATTTCTTTTTGAGACAGAATGGCTGCGCACCTGTGTGGGGTGGGGAGGGGCAAGGGAGAGGGAGAGACTCTTTAGCAGGCTCCGTGCCTAGCACCGGGCTTGATCTCACGACCTGAACCAAAATCCAGAGTCGGACGCTCAACTGACTGAACCACCTGGGCGTCACCAGAAATGATCATTTAAATAATGATTTGGGTCGTTGCTTGTGTAATCTCTGTATCCCTCCCTAGAATGTAAGCTCCTTGAGGGAAGATTGTTCTCTGCTCTATCTCCAGGGCTGAGCAAAGTGCCAATAAGACCATAATCACTCAGCCAATGTTTGTTAAATGAACGGGTGAAAGGATACAGCAACACAGCTGCTTCAAACCCTCTGGGATCCTTCCAGTAGCCAGATGGCCGCCTCTTACATGCATTGAGGTCATCTCTGGACATAACAGCTACTTGCCCAGGCCTTTCTTGCTCCCCACAACGCCCACTGTAAGAGAAAGATGATGTCTGTATCCATTTCCTATTTGAAGGAGAAAAAAATATGGTTTTCCCCACTCTGCCTAATTTCTCAACCCCTCTGCAACACTGTTGCCAGCTGCCCTAAATGGTGATAGGCCAGTGGCTGTGACATCTGAGGTCGAAGCACTTTAAAAGTTTTGACAATTCTGACTCATCTGCATTTTCTTTAGACCAGAGGTTCTCAGTCCTGGCAGCACATTGCAGTCAACTGGGGGAGCTTTAATAAACTCCTGATACCCCAATTTCTCCCCAGTCTGATTAAATCAGAATCTCAGGCTGGACCCAGGACTCAATATTTTTTAATGTCCTCTAGATGATTCTGGTATGTAACAAAGTTTGAGAACCTGTTCTCTGGAGGGTTGTCATAAACTCTCCTTACTAGGTTTGAAATTCTAAGACTTCTGTGATCAGAAAAGGAATTTAGGGAGGGGTTCATTTAGTTTGTACCTTTCCTCCCTGCCATCTCCCAAAAGAGCCGTGAAGGGGGTGTTGTCTCTCTGACTTGGATTGGCTTTGGGAAGCAAGTGATCGTACCTTGGAAAGAGTGAAGCCACTCCTTTGGGATAGAAGCTGGAGGTTTCTGAAACCATGGTGGAGGAAGAAGCCAACAAGGAAGGTAGATGCAAAGGGTAAATTTGGGGGTTGAGGGATATAGCCAGGGAGGCAACAAGATAAGCAGCCACAAGAGAAAGGCTTTGTGGGAGACCAGGACACAGAGCTCAGACCTGTCTGGTCTCTGTTAACCAGAGGCAGGTACAATTATAGCCCAGCATACTGGGACCCTCCAGGCTGTGGGTACTAATGAGGTCACTACAAGAGGAAATGGCTCCTTGCCTCCTACTTGGTGGCATGAGTATCTGGCCATCAAGGGCGGGAGAGTCTTACCTGGGCTTACGAGTGAGCTATTCTTTCTGAATAGAAACCCGGTCGGCTATCTTTCCCCTCACCCCCCCATGCTGTAGATTCTCCATGGGGCCTTCATCAATATGCTGACCGTTGGGGTGCCTGAGTGGCTCAGTCTCTTAAGCATCTGCCTTCGACTCAGGTCATGATCCCGGGGTCCTGGAATTGAGTCCTGTATGGAGCTCCTTGCTTGATGGGAGCCCGCTTCTTCCTCTGCCTGCTGCTTCCCCTGCTTGTGTGCTCTCTGTCAAATAAATACATAAAAATCTTTTTAAAAAAATATGCTGGCCTTTCATGTGTCATAATGGCAGGATGGACACAGCAAATGCCAGTGTGGGGACCTTAGCACAGGGTGGTGATTTTCAACCTTGCAGGGGATCTGAGGGTCCACTGCAGTTTGGGGGACTCCTTGCTGAGGGAAGGTTGAGTGGGGAGAGTCCCAGCTCTGTCATCAGGGTCTGGGTTAGATTTCACATTTACAAGTCTTCCTCTGCCAACCACAGTGTTGTGATCCCACTGTACCCTTTCTACTTAATTGGAGCAAAGTCAAGACACAGATCTTTACTGTGGCTTTCAGGGACCCCCCCATTCCCCCAATTCTCCTTTCTATCTCTGCAAATTTTACTCTTCTAGGTATCTCACGTAAGTGGAATCATAAGGTCTTTGTCTTTTTGTAACTGGCTACGTCACTTACACCATGTCCTCAAGGTTTATCCACGTTGTAGCGGGTGTCAGACCTTCTTCCTTCTTAAGGCTGAATCCTATTTAGTTGTATGGATAGACCACATTTTATTCGTTCCTTCCTCCACGGACGCGGGTTGCTTCCACCCTCCGGCCACAGTGAATAGGGCTGCTGTGGACGTGGGTGCACCTGTCTTTAAAGCTCCATCCTGTCCCCAGGCCGGACCTTCCTCTACCCATCTACGCTTGGTGCCCTGCACCCTGCCTGTCCTGGGGCCCAGGGTCTGAGCTGTCGCCCGCTGTGCACAACAGCAGGACCTTGAGCCAGGGAATCCTCTGCTGGCTGCTCCCGGCCGAGGCTCAGCACTGCCTCCTCTCCGGCCTCAGCTCCTGGGTCACCAGGTAACCGGGCCACCATGCAGAAAGATTGCAGCATTTGCTTGGACCCCGATGGACTCCTCAGGTGGGAGGATCCCATAACAAATTCACATGTAGAAGCAGAGGAAAAAAAAATTCACCCTGGCATGATAACTAGATAAGGATGAGGATTCCCTTGTCTTTTTCTTTTTTGCTTCTGCAAAAAGGCACAAAAGGGTTAAACACTTTGCCACGAGGTGGGATCAACTTGATCGTCCTGCCCACCGCTGTGTGAGGGATGCCCCCGCTCCTTTGTTGATTATAATGGCACATCTTCATTATTGGTCTAATACTTCTTAAAAAAAAAAACAACACAAAAAACCCTAATCTTTTTCCCGGTGCCAATGACTGCCACAATGCGGGGATGTTTTATTCCTCTCCCCTCTGTCCTTGCCTTCGCCCCCTATTGTTGCCATAGTCACGATGGGGCCAGGGTGCGGGTGCGGGGCCATTTCTGTACTGTACCGCCCCAAGCTTATTGTTTAAATCTGTATTATTCCACTGTTCTGAAGATTTACATTTTTAATGGCTCATTTATGTAATCCCATAAATAAAGTAGCAAAAAAAGCATCCCACACAAATGAGTGAATCAGAGTTTGAAAAAGGCTCCTGAGGCAGGTCAGCGAGGGTCTCAGCTGTGGGGCCTTGATTGGTGTGGCTGGGCTAGCCAGGGTGGCAGTGGGCTTAAGACCACCCAGTCAGCCCCCAAATGGGGCATTACCAAGGAATAGCAGGGTGGTGCTGGAGTTCAATCTCCCCTATTTATCTGAGAACACAGTTCTACCGCAAAATCCATTTTAGTCCGAGACTCATTTACCTTATTGCTTTGACAGCTGCACCTCTCGGCAGAGAAGTTTCTCCGATTAGTTTTTTCCCTCCAAGCAGCTGATGCTGTGTGTGCCCCCCTCCCGCCCCTCCTTCCTTCTTCTGAACCAATATATTCCTGGGGCTGCTAAATTCTCTCTAAAGAGCCTGTGAATTCGAGCACCTGCTTCCAGAATGTATTTGACACACTGAACAGAGATACAGTTTGAACAATTCACTGTTAGGCTTCCCTCCACCGGTTCTCTCTTCCTACTCCCTCCCCTGCCAGTGAAAAGCCTCAGTGAACCTCAGCTCCTTTGGGGAAGTTTGTACTAATTAGGCACAGATGAAGAAAATGGCTCAGATGCACCCGAATGGGCGCACGCCCTACGGTCTTCCCAGTCCTCACCCAGCTTAGATGCAAAACCGTAAATTAGTTGCTGTTCTCCCACTAGGTGGACATCCGGGCTCTGGAATATGTGTATTAATCATCACTGTTTTATGCTGTCATGTGAAACGTTTTTGCCCTGGGATGTTATAGCAAACAGGACCGTGAGCCGGGTCCTCCGTCTTCCTCTGTCTGTAGCTGCCCTCAGAGGCCCCTGCAAAGACTTGGAGGTCTACGTGCACGATTGTCAACTGTCCATAGCTGAAGGTTTGTAAGTGTCTGGGACTGAGGCCATATTAAAACAGAGGGATGGGTCAGTGCTCTAAATGCACGTGAATTGCAATATTGCCAAATTTAGTAAAAATGTAATGGATGAAAACAGTAAAGCAAGAAAGCATTCGAGTCCCATTCTCTCAATGACTTGTAAACTTTGCAAATGGGGATTTTAATCTGCAATCCCCGTCTCATTGTGGGCAAAGGAAAACCATTTATCTTTTGTATCTTCATTGGGGGAGAAGCACTATGTAAGTCAGAGAATAATGCTAGGTTTTGCTGTCCATTTTCCCCAACATCGATGGAGAAGCTGAGAGGGAGGAGCCCTGGAACCAGAGCCAGAGGACATGGCTCGGATCTGCCCTGATCATGTTCTCACCAGGAGCCTGGGGTGAGTCCTCCCACTCCACCGTGTCCTGAGAAGGTCCAGAGAAGTTGGTGGCACTTCTTTCTGTTCACTGCTGAAACCCCGCTGCACAGAATGATGCCTCACATGTGACACGACACATGACAGTCATACAGACTGAATGAGTGATTGATGACCCTCACCGAGTCTAACCTCAGTCATCCGTGAATTCTGTCTCTGAGCGCGGTCATGAAAGCCTAAGGAACGAGACACATGAACACCCTGTACATATACACATTACAGCACACAGAGGACCACTGAGATGGGAGGTGTTATTTTTGGTGATGAATGCTTTTGGTAGAATGGGTGGAAGCCAGCCTTTTCACTAGACTTTCTGTCTTTTAGCTCTAGGAAACCTCTAAGCATTACTAATGAGATTACTACCTTTCTTTCAAAGACAGAAGGAAATTCCATAATGTTTTGACTTTCATAAATAAAGGTGATGCTATTTTTTTTTTTTTTAGTAACTTCTTTATTGGGGATGGGTTTGCCCTGAATCATCCTCAAGTCCTGTTGGTCCTCTTTGTGACCAACAATGAACAGAGGCTACCATACCTAGAAGAGCTCTGGGCCAAACCTCACAGTTGCGACACTTCTTAAAACCTTATATTTATGGGGATTGAATTGATGCTCATGATCTCTTTCCAGTGAGTTCTGACTAATAGAACTAAAATACCCAACTCATCCATACAAGATTAACATAAACTCAACCTTGAATATAATAGATTGGAAAAATGAATCAGTGCATTGAGGTTGCGGCTATTCCTGGGTATTGCTCTCTTTAATTAATCATGGTGACGTTGAACCAAGCATTTCTCGAGGATTCGGTGTTGCCAAGGCCACAAGATTATTTCACCTTCAGTTCTTGAGATCAGCTTTTCTCCATGAAGATTTCCTGGACTAAGCAAATCTGTACCAGCCTCATTCCACCTTAAACACACCCTCTGGGCCATAGGTATGCCTCATGCTCCCAACACAGCTGCCTGAGCTGCAGAAGAAGCATTCTCCACCCCGCAGAACCCACTAGACACCAGGAGCCACTCGATCAGATGCTAAAGCTGTAACATAAACTTGGGCCCAGGTGAGGGACAAACCCTGATAAGCCACCAGAGCCTGGGGCTTTAGGACTCAGTTTTCCCCACAGATCAGTGGAATTAACCCCATCATGCCTCACTTCCTCTCTTATTTCCAAAACAGCCAGGTCATCCATCACCATGAAGAGCCTTATCTCCATAGGGTTCTATAGTCACCTCATGCCATAGGGCTTTCGAGCTTTTTTTGCTCCAACCTGCATGAAGGAATACATTTTATATCTATATCTAGTACACACACACACACACACACACACACACACACAAATGAAACATACACAAATGAAATGAAAGAATTTACAGAACAACGCTTGTCTAAAGTTCATGAGCTATGCTCTTATATTTTCCATTCTATTATATATATTCTTTTTCAATTTTGTTAAAGTTTAATCATGCTGCACTAAACTGATTCATAATTGATGAAGTCATCTTCTTGCTGTAACTGAAGCCTGCTTTCTCCTAAGGACACTGCTTTCACTCTAGCTCTTGAATGGAAACTTTCTCTTCCCACACTCCTTTTTGACCTTGTCTGGCTCTTTCCCCACTTTTCCCTCCAACCTCCCCGTGGCTTTGACTTGCACAGGACCAGGCTTTACTTCCCCTTGTACCAGAAGTCCTCTCCCTCTCACCTTTTAAGGTCTCAGCTCTGAAGCGTCCCTCTTTTATCTCGTGCATCATCAGTTTCTCCTTTTGGGCAATTCCCTTTAATGTACAAATATGGTGCAGTATCATCGACCTTAAAAGAAATGATTTGACTCCATGTTTCTTCCAGCTATAACCCAACATTTTGGCTTTCCTTTGCAGCAGTCCTCAAGTGTTCAGTTCTCACCGTCCTTACTTATTTTTGACTCATATTTTCTCCTGAAGCAGCCCCCCTCAGCCTTTCCTCTTTACCTGTCCACTGACCGCTGCTCTCACCAAGCTTACCGCCACCATTCCCGAGTCCCCGGTCCAGTCTCCAGTCTCTGGAGAGCAGGCTTGTCACATAATAGGTAATCAATAATTTCTGTTGGCTGACTGACTGACTGAATGAATGATTATAACTCCCATCCTGTTAGCTTACTGGACTCATGGTTGTGCCTTACAAAAATAGGTGAAATTCAGGCAACTGAACTTGCATGGAGTTATTCACTTCTTATAAGGTTTTGTGTATGCTTAATCCATGTCGGCTTTTTACATGGAAATTCTTGGAGCTATGATTTCCCAGCCTTGCAAAATTTGAAAAGCTTTTTTTTTTTTCAACTTTTTAACATAAATGCTCAGTTTTTTGGATGAAGAAGAACTGCCTGAACACATAACCATGTGTAATTTTATGTTGGGCATCAGGTACACAGACTTGTACTAATCATAATCCAGAGTTTAAGATATGCTCATTATTATCCACTCATGGCCTGCTTTAACTGATTAATCAATCAAATTTTAATGATGTAGCAATCACTCATGAACCTACCACCCAACGTGGAGGTTATTGCATGCTAATTTGACACATAAATTGTTCCAGTCATAGATTATAAGAGAAGAGGAGAAAAGGAAGGAACTAATATTGCCTCTGTACTTTGTATCACACTCTATGCTGGATACTTTATCTGCATTTTTTAATCCTTGCAGTAACTCCGAGGGGTAAACATTATCCTTATTTTCCGGATGAGAAAAGTGACTCAGCAAGGTCATTTGTCCAAATTACCATGGGAAGTACTAAAGCTGGAATTCAGGACTAGGTTTGTCCAGCTTCGGTGTAGGCTCTTTCTCTGTCGGCATACTGTCCCCCGGTATGGGTTGGCGGGGAGCCATACACAGAAGATGATTGACATGGATGTCTGCGACCCAGTCTGTTCTATAGCAAAGCTTTGCTGGAGGGGCAGAGGGTAAGAGAGGGAGAAGCAGACTCCCTACTGGGCTCGACACCAGGACCCTGAAATCATGACCTGAGCCAAAACAAGAGTCAGACACTTAACTGACTGAGCCACCCAGGTGGCCCCACGGGCCAACTATTTTGTTGAATGATTCCCCATTTGGATTTTTCTGATGTTTCTTCATGATCAGATCCACGTTGCATACTTACGGTAGGACTATCACAGAAATGCTGTGTCCTCAGTGGGGAGGTACACTGTATTGCTTTGTTCCCTGATTGGTAATGTTAACTTTACTTTAAAAAAATTATTTATTCATTTGAGAGAAAGAGACAAAGCACAAGCAGGGGGAGAGGCGGAGAAAGAGGGAGAAACAGACTCCCCACTGAGCTGGGAGCCTGATATGGGGCTTGATCCCAGGACCCCGAGTTTATGACTTGAGCCAAAGGCAGATGCTTAACTGACTGAGCCACCCAGGTGCCCAGTAATGTTAACTTTGACCTTCAGTTCAGGTGGTGAGGCCAGGTTTATCCCCTGGAAATTTAACGATGTTCCCTTTTGTACTTCAGCATCTGATGGGGAGATATCTGGAAAGGTGCAAATACACACCTTCTTCAACTTACAATGGGACTACATCCTGATAAACCCATTGGAAGTTGAAAATATTTAAGTGGAAAATGTATTTAATACGCCCAACCTACCGAACATCACAGCTTCGCCTAGCCCACCTTCAACGTGCTCAGAACACCTACATCAGACAAAATCATCAAACAAAAGGCTATTTCATAATCAAGTACTGACTATCTCCTGTAATTGATTGAGTACTGTACTGAGAGCGGAAAACAGAACGATTGTCTGGGTAGAGAGTGGTGGTCAGTGTGTGGGTCACTGATCCTGGTGGTCACGGGACTGACTGGGGGCTTGGAGTGCTGCTGCTGCCCTCCATCCCAGAGAGGATCGGTGGCCAATTGCTAGCCTGGGAAAGCATCCAAATTCAGAATTCAAAGCATGCTTTTCACGGACTGCATATTGCTTTTGCACCATTAAAGTAAAAAAAAAAAAAATCATAATTTGAGCCATTTTTAAGTCACGGACAGTTTGTGTCTTTTTTACTTCTGTGACCTTTGCCCACGATTTCAGAATCCACTGATGATTCTTAACTGAACTGCCAAGTTGGGATTTTCTAATTCCAGCGCTCCTCCTGCGCACTGACGTTTTCCGAAGAGCATAGCAAACGTAGTTTTTAATCCAGTGTTTAAATGTCAGAGGTAGTCGATTATTTTAATTCCTCCTGAGTATATTTGAGTACATCCAGCTTCCCCAGCCTCTTGTGAGCGGATTCAGCAACTGAAGGCCTCCCTGAGCCCACCTGGTCCCAAGCCCAGCTAAGAAGGACCTTCTCCCCCAGTCTCCCAATTGTGTGATATTGTTGTCATTGTTTGGGGAAGGGTTGCTGTTGAACAGGAACTACCAAGTTAAAGGAACACTCCAACCTAATTTAGACTAAACTGACTTTTATTCTTTCTGTAGTCCAAATATTAAACTTAACCGAAGAATGAAGTCATCACAAAGAATAAACTTAACAGAGTCAAAGAGTTTGTGAAAGGGACAGAATGCTGGGTCCAGAGTTTTTTCCCAACTTAAAAAAATGGGGCATTTATATTGTGAAGTCAATGACTTCGTATTAATTAGTAAGTCATTAGGTAGATGTCATTAATATTTTAAAAAGATGTTTCCCTTTCTCATCTTGCCCTGTTCTTTTCCTTTTCCTTGCGTGCAAAGAGACAATTACAAATACAATCTTGACAAAAGTTACAAGCAAGGAGTGAAATCTACATTTTCTTGCATAAAAGGGCTTCAGAAAATGCAATTGTATTTTTGACACACTTTCATTCCTATTCCAGACATTTCTCGTTCATTAAACAAATACTTTTTAAGAGGTTTGCACCGAGAAGTGGCTATTTAGATTCCCCTCTTTAAAATCGCCAGCCTCCTAAAGCTATTATTTAGCTGACCATGTAGCTAAGTCATTTGAATGATTACTGTAAAATAGGATTTAAGAGGAAAATAAATGAAAGGGGAAAAGTAATTTCGTGATCATTTCAAAGTTCTAAACACACAGGGCTGGGTGCCACGACACAATTATTCTCCCTTGCCTTTTAGACACAGGAAAAGTGGATGGATTTCCTTTGTAAAAGGAGCTCCTTCTAAATCAACAGTCACTGGTCAAAGTAAACACCCGGTTGAAGATTATGTTTGAGAAACTGCTTACAAGTACTGGGAAGCATTTACAAAGCAAGGAGCAAGGCTGCAGAGGCAGCGGAAGGCATAAAGGAGTGTGGTGACAAATGTCCAATGTCCTGTTCGTTGGGCCATCAATGGCCGAATCCAGACTCTGCTGCAAGGATGTCCCATACCTTACCTGTGTTGTGGTTCTCCTGAAAAATAATGATTAGGAGCTACTCTGATGGAATCAAATAAGTGCTGTAATCAGTAACTAGCTTGCAGACAAACACACACAAAACAACGATTCTATTTGTTGGGAAAAACGCAACCCCCTCCTGCTACATTATTCCATTGATGGAAAAACATTTACATCTCCTTTGTTCTGCAGTTTTCTGCAGAAATTTTATAATCACTGGACAACTCTATTTCTCTCCTCTCTTAGAAGTGACTCTGAGTGGCCAGACCCCTGTTTTTATTTCATGGCCAAAAAGAAAAAAATCTTTTTCTCTCTTTTTTTTTTTTTTTGAAACGTTAGTCTATCATACATCAAACCTGTCAAGCTTTTTCATTAAAGTTCATGGTTTTTAAGTTCATTGTAAATAACTCAAATTGATTTTACAAAAGAGAAAAAAAAAGTCTTGCCCTGATGTTGGGCATTACAAACTGTAATAATATCCCTTGTCAAATGGGATTTTTCAAGTGGCTTTCTAAAGAGAGGGTAGAAAAATGGGAGACTGAGCTAAATAAAAATAATTTGAGATTAAAACCAACATCATACTTTGATTGTGGGTTTACTTATTAGAATTCTTGAGTTTTTTCAAAATCTGAAAAGAAAATCCAGTAGCTACATTTATCCAGAGGTTAGATTTCACGGTTTCCTTAGGGGTTATTTCGTGAGAGAAAATACCAATAAGAGGAAAGAACCGTTTACTTGCTGATAGCACTGTGAATTTGTAAAGTAAGCAATCTCTTGGATATTTTTTCCCACAAAGTAGTAGAAAAGGCAACTTCTTTGTTTGTTTAATGGCAGCAGATGGCAATGCATGGCTCAGGATTCAGTTGGAAAGCAGAACCATGAGTATCTGTTCTGGCATGTAAAGAGTTGGGAACTCATCACTCTTTATAAAAAAGAGAAAAAGCTGAACAAACCAAAAATCAGCAATTAATTCCTCTTAGACCTGTTAGAGAACTGAGGTCATGGAGCAAACCATGGCCTCAAATTTGGAGAGAAGACAAGAAGACACAGAGAGTCTCAGCTTACCACAGAAAAAGGCCAGGAATAGAAACCTCTGTTAGGACCAGTAGCAGAGTAGAAAAACTTAATGTGTTTTTGAAAAATTGCTAAGGACTCTATGTGGGCACTTATGTGAGATTTAAAACTCAAGGACCCAGTCTTAGGGAAGTACTCACATTTTTTAGTGTTTACCATCTGGCTATCACAGTGAAGATTGGAGAAAAATCTCCTTGTGTTTCTGGCAGAAGGAGAGGAAAAGTAGCCCTTCCAAAGAATGCCCAGAGCATTTTGTTCTTCTTAAGAAGACCTGCCTCAAGAGAAACTATTTTACCAGAGTCTAACCCAACTGAAGTTTTTCCAGAACCTAACCAGACCGGGGAAAGGGAAATACCCAACTCTAGACTCCCTAGCTATCTGGTGTAACTTTTGAAAACAGAACAAACAAAAAACAAAACAGAACTATGTAGCCCTTGTGAATGTCACAGCCCAGGGGCACAGGATCACAGAAAGTCTGAAACATAATCATACAACTATAGAAACTCCCTCTCCCTTCTTAGCTTATCACCACATCAATAGGGTTCCTGTATAATAACAAGAATACAACAGAAAGAATTACATACCTCAAACCTTATTTAAGGAGTCTCTAGAGATAGTCAAAGATAACAGAGGACACAGAAATGACACCAGGAAATTTTAGGAAATTTTAGCCCCAGACACCTACAAGTACAACAAACATGAAACACAATCTCACCCCTAGATGGATAAACATAAAACCTCACATTAAAAGCCTCAGTTCCTTTTACCCAGTACATTGTGTCTGGCTTTTCAACAAAAAGTTACAAGGCATATTAAAAGATTAAAAGCATAGTTTGGAGAGACAGAGAAAACATCTGAACAAGACTCAGCTATGGACAGACATGTTGGAGTTACGAGACTGGAAATTTAGAACAACTATGATGAATATGCTTAGGGTGCCAATGGAAATAGTGAACAGTATGTAAGCATGGATGGGTAATATAAGCAGAGAGATAGGAACACTAAGAAAGAATAAAAAAGAAATGCTAGAAATAAAAAGAACACCAAACAGAAATGAAGAATGCCTTTGAAAGGCTCTCATCAGTAGACTGGACACAGCCAAGGAAAGAATCAGTGAGCTTGAAGAAATGTCAGTAGGAACTTTCAAAACTGAAATGCGAAGAAAAAAAATGAATAAAAACCATAAAACAGAATATCCAGGAACTGTGGGACAATTCCAAAGGTGTGACATACTCATAATGGGAATACTAGAAGGAGAAGAGAGAAAGGAACCAGAAGAAATATTTGAAGCAATAATGACTAAGAATATTCTGAAATTAATAATACACCAAACTGCAGATCCAGGAAACTTTAGAGGTATTAGGGAGGATGAACACCAAAAAACTTACACCTAGACATATCAGATTCAAACTGTGGAAAATCAAAGACAAAGAGAAAACCTCAAAAGAAACCAGAAAAAAACAAAACCTTAGTTTTACAGGTGCAAGGATAAGAATTACACCAGACTTCTCTTCAGAAACCATGTAAGCAAGGAGAGAGTAGAGTGAAATATTCAAAGTATTGAAAGAAAGAAAACCCCTACCAACCTAGAATTCTGTATTCAGTAAAATCCTCCTTCAAACATGAAGGATGGAAACCTTCTCAGACAAAACTTGAGGGAATTTGTCATCCATAGACCTGCCTTGCAAGATGTTAAAAGAAGTTCTTCACACACACACACACACACACACACACACACACACACACACACAGTTCTTCAGAAAGAAGGAAAATGATGTAGGTCAGAAACTTGGATCTTCATAAAGAAAAGAATGTTAGAGAAGGAATAAACGTGGTAAAATAAATATTTTGTCTTTTTACTCTTAATTGAACTAACATGTAACAGTATGTTCAAAATACTAATAACAGGGGTGCTTGGGTTATATATAATATTATATATATATAGTATATTATATATATTATAATATAATATAATATAATAGCAGTGGCTCAGTGGGTTAAAGCTTCTGCCTTTGGCTCAGGTCATGATCTCAGGGTCCTGGGATGGAGCCCCACATTGGGCTCTCTGCTCAGCAGGGAGCCTGCTTCCCTTCCTCTCTCTCTGCCTGGCTCTCTGCCTACTTGTGATCTCTGTCTGTCAAATGAATAAATAAAATCTCTAAAAAAAATACTAATAGCGATAATGTATTCAGTGATTTTGGCTCATGGATTCCAGAAATAAATGACAGCAAAGTTATAAGGGATGAGGAGAAATTGGGAATACTTTGTTATAATATACTTGCACTACCTTTGAAGTGATATATTATTTGAAAGTGGATTTAGACTAGTTGTAAATGTATTTTGCAAATTCTAGGACAAACACATAAAAAGGTTAAAAAAAAAGAGGAGGGAGACAAAGATCTAAAATCACTAATATAAGCTTCCACCTTAGGAAACTAGAAAAAAGTGGAATCCCACAATTGCAGGGCATTATCACCCAACTGGCACCAAACGTGAAGCCACAATTCCCATTTATGCCTTACAAAAGAAGAGAAGAGAAGAGAAGAGAAGAGAAGAGAAGAGAAGAGAAGAGAAGAGAAAAGAGGAAAGAAACCCAACCAACCAAACAAAAAAAACTTTGTAACCACTTTAGCCAAGAACTAGGGACTCCCCCTAGACTTTAAAGGTAGGACAGAGATTAATGTGTTTGTAGGAGAAGTAACCAGTGAAAAGATAGATGCAAGAGCAACTGGCCTTGAGGAACCTGATGTTAATATAAATCTCAAATTTAACATTTCGAAAACCTAGCTATTAATCATCAACCCCAAACTCTTTCTGTTCTAGTCTTCTGGATCTCAGCAAATGGCACCACCATTCACCCAACTGCTCATGTCATAATTCTAGAAATCATTCTTGATACTCCCTTTTCCCCTCACCTCATACCTAATACATCAGAAAATTTAGAGCTCCCTCCAAATCACATTCAGTCCATATCCATTGTATCACAAGGTCAAAATCACTTTCCTCTAACCTTCGATAATCTCCTAACTGGTTTCTCTGTTTCCCCTCTTTATCCTATTGTCCATTCTGCACTTGGCAGACAACGTAGACTTTTAATCTGTAAACAACATAATTTCACTCTCCTATTTAAACCCTTCAATGGTTTCTGTACCCCAGTAGTGAAATACAAACTCCTTACAACTCTCACAAGGCTTGGTGTGATCCATTCGCTGTCTCCCCCTCTTAACTTACCTGCTTCTCTCTTCCCCTTGCTCACTCCATCCACACTGTCCATCCTTCTGTTCCTCCAGCTCCCAAGCACTTTCCTGCCCTGGGGTCTTTGCCCTTGCGTTACTTCTGCCTGGAACCTTCTTCCTTCAGATCTTCAGATGCTGCATAATCACATCTTAACAAAAACACCACCTTTTGGGGCTCCTGGGTGGCTCAGGGTGGGTCCTGGGGCTCCTGGATGGCTCAGTCAGTTGAGCATCTGCCTTTGACTCAAGTCATGAGGGTCATGGTCTTCAGGCTCCTTGCTCAGCAGGGAGCCTGCTTCTCTCCCTCTCCCTCTGCTGCCTCTCCCCTCCCCCCACCTCAGCCACTTGTGCCCTCTCTCTCTCTCAAATAAATAAATAAAATATATTTTTTTAAATGCCACAAAGGTTTTCCCTGATCCTTCTTTCTAAAAATAGCCCTTATACATCCTGATGCTTTATTACTTGGATTTACTGCATGAAAAAAAAACTTAAAATTGTCTGACATAGTTTTGTTTATTTTTGTCTACTTATTTACAGACAGCATTCTCTTTCCTAGAAAGTACATTTCATGAGGTCACAGATTATATCTGTTTCATTTACCACTCTGTCCCCAGCACTTGGAGTAATGACTGACACAAAGCAGTTGCTCTTTATGTTTGTTGAACAAGTGAATGAATGTATGCCATGAATTGATGAATAACCATTACACCTAAAAAATTAATGGAGGTCTTGTCTTCAAAGAATATGGATAACTTTCTAGATTGTTTTCAGTTTGACATTTTGTTCCTTACTTCTGAGTAGAAGTCCATAGTATGGATATAACACACTATGTTTAACCATTCACTCATTGAAGGGACATCTGGGTTGTTTCCTATTGTTGGCCATTATGAATAATGCCACTATAAATATTTTATGAGAATATATAGTCTTTATCTCTGAGAATATGAGAATATATAGTATTTATCTCTGTGGGACAAATGTCCAGAAGTACAATCACTGGGTTGTATAGTAGTAGCATGTTTAGTGTTTTAAGAAACTGCTAAAGTGGGGGGCCTGGGTGGTTCAAATGGTCAAGTGGCTGACTCTTGATTTTTGGCTCAGGTCATGATCTCAGGGTCCTGGGATCAAGCATGTGTCAGGCTCTGTGCTCAGTGGGGAGTCTGCTTGAGAATTCTCTCCCTGTCCCTCTGCCCCTCCTCCCACTCACATTCTCTCTCTCTAAAGTAAATAAATAAATCTTAGAAAAAAACAAAAACAAAAACAAAAACAAACAGATATTGCCAAATTGTTTTCCAAAGTAGGCTTTACGTTCCCACCAGCAATGTATTGGTTATCCTTCTATTTCATACCCTGACATCATTCGGGGCTATTTTTAATTTTAACCATTCTGACAGGTGTGCAGCGATATTTCATTGTGGCTTTAATTTGCATTTCCTGCATGGAATGATGTTGAACATTTTTTCATGTGCTTACTGGGCATCTGTATGTCCCTTTCCTTGAAATGTCTGTTCATATCATTTGCCCATTTTCTAATTTGACTGTTTAGGCTTTTTCCACCTTTGAGTTTTGAGAATTCTTTATGTAATATGGATATTAATCTTTTTTTGACTATATGATTTGCAGATATTTTCTCCTAGTTTTTAACTTGTGTTTTCAACCTTTTAACGCAGTCTTTTGTGCCATAAAAGTTTTTGATTTTGATGAAGCCTAATTATCAATTTTTCATTTAATGGATTGTGCTACCATATAATGTATTTGTATGTTAGGGCTAAAGTCTTAGGATTTTTCATTTTCCATTTGGTCTGTTTTTCATTTCTCTTTGCTTTTTACTACCTCCCTGTGGGTTATTTGAGCATTTTTTAAAATGCCATTTTGGGGCTGCCTGGGTGGCTCAGTCAATTAAGTGTCTGCCTTCGGCTCAGGCCATGATCCCAGGGTTCTGGGATCAAGCCCCACATTGGACTCCCTGCTCAGTGAAGAGCCTTTTTCCTCCTCTCCTTTTGCTGTTGCCCCTGCCTTTTCCTTCTCTCAATCTCTCTCTCTCCTTCTCTCACTCTCTATCAGATAAACAAATCTTAAAAAAATAATAAAATGCCATTTTGATTTATATACTATATCTTTTTTGCATAACCTTTTTAGTAATTGCTCTGGGTCTTACATTATATATACATAATTTACCAGTCTTCTGATATCATTATTTTACCAGTTCCAGTGAAGTGTCATAACCTTACCTCCTTTACAACCCTTCATTTTTCTCCATTTATAATATAATTATAGTTCTTTTCAGATACTGTGTTCTCTTTCTTTCTTCTGAGTGTATTGGACCCAGTGACATTTGCTTAGGATGAATGTAGAATATATTGTCTTCAGTTTTCCCCAAAGGAATGATGGTGGAGGGGGAGAAATAGCTTCCCCTTAATGCACAAATGGTATGCTGCAGGGATAGAATCCGTTTATAATATAATTGTTTTATTATATTTACTCCACTTGCCTTTAGAACCACATCAGGCAGTATTTAAATTTTTTCTTCAGTCATCACACATAATTTAGAAAACTCAAGAAGAGAGAGAAAATGTATTATATTTACCCACAATGTTTACTGGTTATGTTATTCCTTGTTCTTATGTTCAAATATTCCTTCTTTTAAAATTTCCTTTCTATTTTGAGAACTTAAGTTATTGTTTTAGGGTAGATCTGCTAGCAAGAGATCCTTTTAGTTTTTTAGTTTAGTTGTTTTTTTTTGTCCCCCCTCTGAGAATACTGTGATTTCCCCTTCATTCCTGAAGAATATTTTTGCTGGATATAAGATTCTGGGTTGGCTGTTATATTTTTTTTTCCCTAGCATCTGAAATAGATGGAAATACTTCTGGCCTCCACAGTTTCTGATAAGAAATCCACTGTCATTAATTGTTTTACCTTTATAGGGAAGTTGTTATTTCTCTACAGTTGCTTCGAGGTTCTTTATTAGTCTTTGGATTTCAGAAGTTTGACTATCATGTGTCTGGGTATGGATTTTTTTGTTTTCTTATTTTGGATTCATTCAGCTTCTTGGATCTGTAAGTTTATATCTTTTGCCCAGTTGGGGTGTTTTCCGCCATTATTTCTTTAAGTACTTTTTCACCCCTATCATCTTTCTCCTCTCTTTGTGAAATTCCATTAATTAATTAATTAATTCCCTGAAGCTCTGTTCATTTTCTTTAGTGTTTTCTCTTTGGTGTTCGGATTGGGTGATTTGTATTGTTTTAATTTCCAGTTAGTGGCCTCTTTCTTCTGGCTCCTCTATTCTGCTGTAGAGTCCATCTCTTTTCAACTTATTTTATTTTAATGTATTTTTTCTATTTGGCTCTTTATTTATACCTTCTATTTCTTTGTTGAGATGTTCTATATTTTTATTTGTTATGAGAGTGTTTTAAATGGTTTGTTGAAGCATTTTTATAATGATTGCTTTAAAATATTTAGGATGGTTCTAACACCTATGTTTATCTTGATGTTGGCATCTATTGATCGTCTTTTTCTTTCAGTTTGAGATCTTCCTGGTTCTTGGTATAATGAGGAATTTTTTTTTATCAAGAACTAGACATTTCTGGTATTATGAGACTTTGGAATTTATTTAAATCTCATGGTTTATCTCAGATTGGTAGTTTCCTGGGGGTGGTGATAGTAAAGCAAGGGACAGATGTACTTGGACAAGGGAGAAGGAGGAAGTGTTAGGGGTAAGAGATATGTTCATTAACTTGACTGTCGTAATGATTTTACAGATGTTTACATAAGTAAAACTTAAAAAGTTTTATATTTTAAGTATATGAAGCTTGTTATATGTCAATTATACCTCAATATAGCTGTTTAAAAATGTTATCAGGGGACAAAAACTAAAATGAAATAGATACCAAACTACTTCCTTTGATATTTCCTAGCTGAAAATTTTTCTAACAGAATTTTCTAAAAAATTCTAAAATTTCTAAAATTTTTCTAAATCTAAAAATTTCTAAACTGGAATACCAGGGAATTCTAAGGACTGAGATGCCAAGATTTTGCTTAAATATGATTTTTTTTGCTTAAATATGATTTTTACTGCTTGTTAGAAAATTCTGCATGACAGTCAAGGTAATGAATAAATCCATCACCTCTAACATTTCTGTATTCTGTCTTGTCCACGTATATCTCTGTCCCTCACTTTACTGTCACTACCCCCAGGAAACCACTGATCTGCTTTCTGTCATTATAGGTGTTTACATTTTCTATAATTTTATATAAATGGAAGCAAGAACTATGTACTCTTTATTTTTTTTTTTTTGGTCTGACTTCTTTGACTTAGCATAGTTTTTGAGATTCATTTATCCATGTGATTCATGTTCTAGCATGAATCTATATTGACTTACTTTAATTGCTGAGTAGTATTCCATTGTGTAGATCTATCATAATTTGATTATATGTTTACCTTTTGATCCACATTTGGGTTGTTTTTAGTTTTTAGCTACTGCAAACAGAGCTGCTAAGAACATTCATGAGTAAGTCTTGGTATGGACAGATGACTTCATTTCTCCTGGGTAAAAGACCTAAGAATGGAATGATTGGACCATATGGTAAGGGTATGTTTAACTTTTCAAGAACATGTCAAATTGTTTTACAGAGTGGTTGTACAATATCATATTCCCATGATCAGTGTGTGGGTGCTGTCAGTGCTCCACATCCTCGTTTACATTTGATATGGTCAATATTTCTTTTAAATTATTTTTTTATTTTTATTTTTAAAAGATTTTATTTATTTATTTGACAGACAGAGATCACAAGTAGGCAGAGAGGCAGGCAGAGAGAGAGGAGGAAGCAGGCTCCCTGCTGGGCAGAGAGCCTGATGCGGGGCTCGATCCCAGGACCCTGGGATCATGACCTGAGCCGAAGGCAGAGTCTTCTGAGCCACCAGGTGCCCCTGATATGGCCAATATTTTTAATTTTAGATTTTTTAATGTATTGATATCTAATATTTCAGATCTGACCCATTTGTTGGAAAGATTCTCCACTGAATTTGTTTTTAAATTCTTTTTTTAAAATTTTTATTTATTCATTTGTCAGAGAGAGAGAGAGATGGCACAAGCCAGGGGAGCAGCAGGCAGAGGGAAAGGGAGAACTAGGTTCCCCACTAAGCAAGGAGCATGATGTGGGGCTCCATCTCAGGACCCTGGGATCATGACCTGAGCCAAAGGCAGAGGCTTAACTGACTGAGCCACCAAGGCACCCCAGCAGAATTACTTAAAAAAAAAACACCAAAAAACCAAAACCAAAAAACCCAAACTCAGCTATTTTGAAAAAAAAAAAAGAAAAAAATCATTTTAATTTGCATTTTTTTTTTTTTTTTTACCTGTAAGTTGGACACTTTTCATGAGCTTACTGGATGTTTGTACTTTCTGGGAACATACCATCTATTCATAATTTTTTATCATGTTTTTAGTGTGTTTCTAGTAGTTTTACATGATCTGTTTATATATAGCATATTTCCTTTTTGTGTTTATTTTTAAGATTCACACACATATTTTTAAGATTCACTAGATACACGCATATTTTTAGGACTCCTTGAAATGGAAAATTTTGACTTTAAAAAAATTGAAAATGAAAGATGTTTTGTTTTTGTCTGGATGACCAACCACCAGTTGCTTCCCAAATATGGAAAACTGGAATACCAGGAGGCAGGGCAAAAAACATTTTTGAGAAGCAAGTATCATGCTACACGAATAATCTCTACCTTTAAATTTGGCAGACATGAACACGCTTAGAGGATTCTGAGGCCAGGAGTTCGATTGTTTCAATCTGGGCCCAGCACATACTTGTCACGTTTGCTTAGCTCTTGTTAGAAAATTGTTAGAAAATTGTTAGAATGAGTGAGTGAGGGAATGGCTCATTCTTCATGTAGGATATAGGATTAAAAACCAGTGTTGTTGTTTTTCGCTTGTAAATCAGCACTGAGCTTTGAAATACTATCCATCAGACTGACAGGGCTGTAACTTGGAGTAAATAGAGGCTTGTAACTGGGCAGCCTAGACTAGTTCATCCTCAAGGAACTAGACCCGGGGAAGTAATGAGAAAAAAGCATTTAGAAAGGATGCTGGACAACCATTGAGGATGCCTTATACCTCTACTTGGTGGAGGAAAATGTCCCTCAGGCATTTCATAAGGATGTTATATGCAGAGTTCATATTGCACATCTGGAATTCTCCTAAGTCACGAAAAGCAAAAGTGAAAGTTACAGGGTTAGATAGAGGGGAGAAGAGCTCAACTATTAATCATGCTCCCCAATCTGTTTACTATTGGCCTTTTTATGATAATGCCTGGGGCCTCCTGCTGGGATTTAGAGCACGATAACCCAGATCAAAATTACTTGTTCATAAAATTCTGCTTACTATGTTGTGTTGGCAGTTTAATGGAGACTAACTCATTTGCTTCCGTCTTTACATGTCCCTGTGTTGTGAGTGCTTGCTTCTTGGCAGTGTTTTCAAACCTGAGAGGGTGGGCAAACTAGCCTTCTCATTATGGAGCCACAGGCAAGGCCAGGGCTTATTCCAAGACCTGCTGACACGCCTTTCCAAGGTGGTCGAGGTGGGGACAGCACGCTCTCCATGGGTTATAGGATATTATTATATAAGATACCATCGAGGCCTTGATGCTAAGATTTCTTAACTCCAAAATCTTGCTGTTCTTGCAGATGGAAGTTAGGATAGGCTAAATATGAAGTAGCCTAAAATCTTTCCTTCACGTGGGGCTTAGTTTCCCTCCCGTATTCCATCAACCGCCACTTAAGCATTTAACCAGAGAATTGTTCAGAGTTTTCCTCTTGGATTTTGATGGCTGTCAAAGATGGCCCACAGGGAATCCCTGGCCAGGTCCACGTTCCTTTGGGTGAGCCTTGTGCAGTCTTCTTGCAGGGAGTACATTGTAACCAATAAAATGAATTAGTTATAGGAGTTCTTTATGCTCTTAAGTTGGGAATCCTTGGCCCATTCTACACCAGGACATCTCAGTTGTGCGTTTTGAAGGAGCTGAGTTTGGATCTGGATTGGCAGAAAGTTCTGGAAAGAATATAGGTTTGTAGATTCAGACAGTTGTGGCTTCAGACAGCATTCCTGTCACCTCCCAGCTCTGAGACCTTGGACAAACCGTCCTATTTCCTTATTTATAAAATGGGCATAATAGCACCTTCTTCAGAGGGTTGAGGTGACTGTATGGACACAAGTAAAAGCCCATCTTAAATGTTATCACTACTCACAAAAAAAGGGCAACTATGAGGTCATGTGTTAGTTCACCTTATCGTAATCATTTCACGATATATACTTACAACAAATCACCACATTTTACATCTTAAACTGACGCAGGATTATAGTTAACTCTGTCTCAGTAAGACTGGGGGAAAAACGGCCTAACACATTTGGCCCACAGGTGATACACAATAAGCATTATTGTCCACACAGTTTCAGTATAGCCGACCTATCCCTCTTGGTGAGAATACTTACAAGTTTAACACTCCTTAAGGGGGTATGAGGCTTCACTTCATCAGGAAATTACCTGATGTCATGTTTATTAAATAGGCGCTGATTATGGACCAGATACTCTTTATGATCCAAAGACAATGGCATGACCTTTAGCCGTGATAGAAATCCTGTAAATATAAAAATATGAGTGCCATGCTAAGTCCCATGGATAATCTATGAAGGAATGACAAATTCTACCAGGAGATCTGAGGCAAATCTGTACCACCTCACCCCACGGGGCGGGGGGGGAATTAAAAACTCCACAGCCACCTTCCAGAATCAGACCTGAGGAAGTGTTCTTCAGTACCCAGCCTGCTCTAAGTAAAACCACCCACTCTGGCTCCCTCTGCCGTGACTCGTGGGCCATTTGGAAAGACCAACACTATCAGGCCACTGGCCACACCCGAGAGCATTGCTTTCGGTTCACATTTCTCAGAGACCAGGCTTTCTGAAACGAGGTAAAACAGAAAATGAATTCTGCTAAGTCGCACTTGTGCTCAAGTCTTGTAGCTTCCTAATGGAAGCGTGAGAAGCAGTTCCCAAGACTGAGGCCTAAGCACCCGGTACTTCCCTCTCTACTTCCTGCTAAATTAGGGACTCAGTCCAAACAGCTTTGCTCCCAGGTGAGGAAGAGGTCCTCTGGAGAAGCCACCAGTGAGGGCCCCGGATTCCACTTCTCCACTGCCTGTGCTGGGCTGTGGGAGCTCCATAGACCCTCATGCTGGAGGGCAGACAGGACTGAGGCCGAGGAAACTCTCGGCAGGGCCTGCGCGGGAACACAGACGCAGGAGGTGGCCGTGAGTGTCAGATCTCAGGACCAAGAACCTCCACCAAGGTGCAGTCTAGACGGCGAAAGAACGGATCATTTGCTCCTGACGTTTATAGACAGGAAACCACGGCTGCTCTTGCTGAAAGTTTTAAAGATTCGAAGAGTTTTCAGAAGTGGAACAATTCCTTTTAAAGGCAAAATGATTCTGCAGGACACTCGTCCTTGAACAGAAAGGTTCAGCAGGAGTGGGAAGAGAGGTTTCCCTTAGGTATTAGAATGTACTCATTAAAATCATTTTCTTTTATAGAATAATGAACTTGGCAGTTTGCTCTAAACACGGAGAACAAAGACAATTGATACAATCCAACTTTATTTTACTTCATTATAACAAGAATTTTCAAAAACTCATGACTCTATGCTATTTCTAGTGTTTAAATACAGAACATTCCAAATTTAGCACAAACAGCGTAAGCTAATGCATAAATGGATTTGGATGAAGTCCTATGAACCAAATTATTCCTTTTTGTATGTTTGAAAACAAAGTGTGTTGCCATGTTGTTGTAAAGTCATAGGATGAGGCCCTGGGGTCTTTGGTGGGGAGGCTGGTGGGTCAAGTGAGAAACCCTGGGGTTTGTCCCTCCTGAGCTTTTAGCTCTGAGCGGACTGAGGGTGTGGCCAGCAGCTTGATGGGCAAAGCCAGTCCTTGGTCTATTCTAGTTTCTCTATAAACACCCTGAAGCTAACTTTTCGGATGTGCTCTTTTCTAACATTGAGAAAGGGCTTTTCTTGGCTGCCAGGAAGCAGGGAGCAGGCTGTGGTGGGTGATTATCTGGAAGCAGCCAGGCATAAGCTTAGATGCTTTGGAAAAGTGGGGCGGGGTGGGGGGACAGAGAGACAGATTCTTCTTCCTTTTGTGGACCGGGGAAGAGGGTACTTGGTGACATTTTCCTGAGTCTGAAAGGAAGAATCCAGGTTTGAAAGGCTTGGAATTGTACATTAAAACAGAGACACATCCATATTGAAAACAAACAAACAAACAAACAAAACAGAAAAAGGCGTAAACACACTTTTATTTCAAATTAAGATTTCTGAAACAACTATACTAGTTGTATTTATAGTCTGTAACTAAATAAGACATAGCACTAAAATAATTCAGTTAATTTTAACTTTTGAGGGTTTTTTTTAAAAAGCACCACTTAAAACTTACATATTCCCCCCAAAAATTAAATATAGAAAAGTCGTTCTATCGTAGGAGTGAGTTTGAGAATGCACAAGGAAACAACAGGGCCAATTTTTCAACCTCTGGTTATTGATATGGAACACTAAATTCAAAGCCAGTTTGAGAATTTCCTACATTGTTCACTTACAGGAAAACAAAACAAAGAGTTTCATGGTAAATTTCTAGCCCTGGGAGGGCTAACCTGTTTTCCTGACTGTGGGTTACTGGCCAGATGACTTCTGAATTTTAACTTCATCATCCAAAATGATAACATATAGGATTTACAAGGGTTTTATTTTTTTTTTTTGAGGAAAACTAAGAAATGACCACAACTGTAACACCTCAAAAAAAAAAAAAAAAAGTCGGAACTAGTCGTAACGATGTCTGAAAACTTTTAGTCTTAGATTTATTTTGAAACCAACTTCCAAACAAGAGGGAATGAAGGAGCTGAAA
The DNA here is from genome assembly GCA_004024625.1 of Mellivora capensis. Classification (NCBI taxonomy): domain Eukaryota; kingdom Metazoa; phylum Chordata; class Mammalia; order Carnivora; family Mustelidae; genus Mellivora; species Mellivora capensis. Next base: position 133,218 of record PISX010001974.1, on the reverse strand, counting down.
CTTGCTCCCACACCTTCTGAGCAAGTCCCTTTGGACTCATTTCCTTGTCACCGCAGCCAAGGACCAACTATGAAAGTCACTCCTGGGCACTTGCTCAAGGCCTGTCCTCAAAGCCTCGCCCACACCTCCCCATCCCCCCAGTACCCCCCAGTCCCAGAGGAGACAGCGCTGGGGGCTGTGGCCACCTCATCGCTTGGTGGAGCGCTTCTCATACTTCTCCTGGCCGCCGCGCTTCCTGTGCGGGGAGTGGCCCCCCGCCCCCCGGGCCTGGAAGCTCGGCTTGTAGGGGTGGCCTCTGTGCTGCTTCCGGTTCTCTTCTTTCTGGCTCTGGCTTTTGGAGGGTTCCTTGCTGCCCTCTTTTTGCTCGGGGTCTTGCTCTTTATGGGACGGCAGCGTGTTCTTGATTGTGTTAATCAGAAATCTCTTATTTGTACCAGCGAGAGGACACTTCATCCTGGGGAGGAAAAAGAGAACATTTTCAAACCGAATCACGTGCTCCAGAGCTGCACCCACTGGTCACGGGTTCCTGCCAAAGAATTCTGTGTCCACAGAATCAAGTTTCTGAATGCATTCAGCTTTCCTTGCATGCCACCTAGTGTAAACTGTGAGTACAAGGGGGAAAAGGCAAGACACTTGGAATTCTCCAGACGACTGAGCTGCCCCTCAGCTGAATACTTCGCCCCTCTCTTCCTTATTGGGACTAACTTTCCCACCACTATGCCTGTGCAGGTCTTGGCCACAACGTGAAAGAATGGGATCCCTTCTGTTTTCTCCCTGAATAATAGATGCCTGATTTGACTATGATCTGCATTTCTGAGCTAAATTGATCGTGGCTTGTTTTTAATTACCGAAGAGTGACAGTGAAGTCCCTCTCTGAGGAACAAAAAAAGTATCTGTTGCCATATCTTGGATGCTGGGGCTCAGTACAGCAGAAAAAAATTATCCAAAGAATCTATGAAAATGCAATAATCACATTTTATCTTTAAAAGAATCTCACTTTCCGTATCAGGCTTTTAGTTTGTGTTCTTTTGGGGGGGGCACTTCAAGGAGGCCCATGCTCTGGGTCAGTTTCTGTGCAGTGTATATTTCAGCAGCTGGTGCCTCAAGTTTACACAAGAGACAGGATGTCACTAATTAAATTATTATTTTACATGCTTACGTATATACTACAGTATTTTATTTTTTTCTTTTTCAAGTGCATAAAGCTTTCATTTGGCGGAAGAAAACCCCCCACACAGATGAGAACCTGCATATTTCTCTTGGCCTTCGGCTGTCTGTTACACGATGGGCTATTTTAGGAGGATACTGACCCCCCAAATCATGTCACTCAGAGTGGCTGGCATTAGGCAAAGATGAATGTAGGATTCTAGAATCTCCATTTTTGTGTCAAACTTGGGATGAAAAAGAATCCCACACAGTACTTCAAAATCAACCCAGCAGCGCCCCCACCAGGGCGATTTTATCGTCTAGGACCCTGTCGGTGAAATGTGAGCAGATAGCTTCATGGCACTTACGGGGGTCAGACCAGCTCAAGCAATCAGAAATGGCATCGAACCTGGAAGTAAAATATGAAGAAAAAGAAGAGAAAATGTTTGCTGTAGCAAAAGCAACTCTTGCGCCTCTAGGAACAGAGAAAATCTCTGAGAAGGATCAAAGGTGCTGTAGGGACTTGATGTGCAAGCTCTGGGCTTGATGTGCAAGTGAGGAGGGAAGGAGCTAGAACAAGGAGAGAAAGGAATGGAGAGAGCAAGGGGAGTGGAGTGTAGTAGGAGCAGCGGGAACACTTAGAGGGGGTAGCAACCCTGGAGTTTTTGTTTTGTTTTTCTTTTAGTGCGGGAGTTTGGAAGCCACGGTGAATGAGATGAAGAGCAAAGAAGAAAGGCAGTGACAAAGCTGTGATGTCGTGAGGGCACACCACCATGGAAGTCCCAGGAGCCCTAAGGGGCTTCACTTAGTTCCAGAGAGAGCACCACTAGACCTAGATTCAGAAGAGTATGGCACACTGATGTCACCAAAGAGCATGATAGGGCTGGCCGGTAGGACAGAAGTGTCCCTCTTTGCCAACTGTGGCCCCATGCGCAGGAGCAGAATCGTTGGTACGAGGACCACGTGTGTCTCTCGGCTCTGGGAGGCCGTGTCCAGCCAGCTCCACGAGCATTCTGCGATCTTTTCCCTGGAGTGGGCCAGCTCAGTGCTGGTGAAACTGGTCAGTCCTTCTCTGGATTAGACATACAAGGAAAGGCAAGTATTGCCAGATGGGACAATAATCAAAACAAAACCTTTGGTAACTCCTGGTGAATTCTGCTCTATTTTGCTTTCTTCCAAGGGAGATCACCTTTCCCACCATCTGCTCGTCCTAGATGAACAAAGCTCTTCTGCTAGAGACCCGCGGAGTTCCTGCTGAGTGGGGGAGTGGGGGCCCGCCCCGGAGACAGCAAGCGAAAGAGCTGTTCAGAGAATGAGAGGACTTTCTAGAATCAAGCCACAAGAAAAGTGGCCTTTACATCTCTTTTTTAGCATTAGAGATGGGATTTTTAATGTTGGTTGTGCCTAAGAATCTATTCCAGGTGAGGAGTCAAGGGCAGCTGGGAGAGAATTTGGTTTGCCTTGCGGGGGTGGGGGTGCTGACAGTGACTGCTCCCGAACATGCCAGGACATGCTTTCGAAACGACAGTGAGTGCTTACTTATACTTGTAATAAGTAAGGCAGGGCAGTGAGGTAGAGGGGTGGCTGCAAGAGGATATGGATGTACGTGTAGTTAATGATTCCATATAGAGAAATTATGAAATCTGCAATGAAAGTATCACAGTGTAAGGAGTCTAACAGAGCTGCCAACATCTGTGGAACTCCACCGGGAGGGAACTGCTCTAGCCTTCCACTGGTAACTTATTTTGCTGGACCTCGCAGCTGGGTGTTCCATTGCTACAAACGCATACGACATGGTACTGGCCCAGCATACGTGCTCTGAAGCCACACTATCTATCAGATTGAACCCTGAGCATGTTCTATAGTCTCCCCATTGCCTCTTATCTGTTAAATGTGGGATCATAACAGTGACTATCTTCATGGAATGCTTGCCGACCAAATGAGTGAGTGCTTAGAATCATACTAATATATAACAAGCACTTGGTACACATTAGCTCTGGTTTATATCCTGGCTCTCCTCATTAGCTGTGTGACTGAGGGCAAGTTACTTAACTCCCCTGTGCATCAGTTTTCCCCATTTTTAAACAAGAGTAATAGAAGTATCAGCCCAGTGGGAGGATTTATTGAGATAATGCTTAAAGCACTTAGCACAGGACCCAGCCCATGGTAAATCTTCAGTACATGTTACCGATGGGTCTACAGCTTCTTATCCACCACTCCAAAATGTTAAAACCTTTGAAAATCAGGTTCTCTATATGATGCTGAAACTCGTTGGGCAGCAAAACCTGGCCTAACCTGACACTGGGCTGTTTATGTCTAGTCTTTATCACAGTTAGCATAAGCGTATGTGTGGGGACAGAAATGATAATGTGTTGAACAAGAATCCCTGGGGGCATTCGTAGTACACACTGGATGTGCTGATGTACCTTTCCTTTCTAAAATGTGAAATTATCTCAACTTAGAAACTTGGAGGGATTGAAGGGTTTTCAACAAGGGATTGTGGACCTTTATTATTATTATTATTCACTCTCTTCATGAAAAAGAATATAGATAGCACATCAGTTAATATAGCAGGGACTTCGGGGTGCCTGGGTGGCTCAGTGGGTTAAAGCCTCTGCCTTCGGCTCAGGTCATGATCTCAGGGTCCTGGGATCGAGCCCTACATTGGGCTCTCTGCTCAGCGGGGAGTCTGCTTCCTCCTCTCTCTCTCTCCGCCTGTCTCTCTGCCTACTTGTGATCTCTGTCTGTCAAATAAATAAATAAAATCTTAAAAAAAATATATAGCAGGGACTTCTCCTTGAGAGCAACTCAAGATAACATACTAAAGTCTCAGATGACCTGAAAAAAGAAGCTAATCAAGAACAGAGAAGGCTAGCTGATGTTCCTCAATGAAAAAAATTAAAAACAAACAAAACCTGAGCCATCAGGAAAAAGTCAATGAGATCTTATAGAAATTTTCATAAAAATGGTTAAAATGAAAAAGCCACCTGGGTGGTTCAGTTGGTTAAGCTTCCGATTCTTGGTTTCGGCTCAGGTTCTGGTCTCATGGCTGCTGGGATGGAGTCCAGTGGTGAGCTTGCACTCAGTGGGCTTCGGATATCCCGTTTGCTCCCTCTCCTGCTCGCGCACATGCACACTCTCTCCCTCTTATAAATAAATCTTAAAAAAAAAAAAAAAGTTTTGGTGGGATGCCTGGATGGCTCTGTCATTAAGCATCTGCCTTGGGCTCAGGTCATGATCTCATCGGGCTCCCCACTCAGACAGGAGCCTGCTTCTCCCTTTCCCACTGCCTGCTACTCCCCCTACTTGTGCTTCCTCTCTCTCTGTCAAATAAATAAATAAATTTGTTTTTTAAAAAAAAGTTTTGCATTTCCTCATACTGTGTTAGCCCTGTAGACGCTCTTCAAATAGAACACTGAGGGCTGGGGTATGTAGGTGATTTCCGAAGTCTGTCCCAGTTTTAAAATTCTCTGCTTGTGTTCTGCCTGTTAACCCTTTAGAAAATTACTCTCCTCTCATTCATCCCATAAGAAAATTCATTTCTGGGCCATCTGGGTAGCTCAGTTGGTTGAGCACCTGACTCTTGATTTCAGCTGGGATCACGGTCTTGGGGTTATAAGATCGAGCCCTGCACTGGGCTCTGTGCTTGGCCTGCAGTCTGCTTGGGATTCTTTCTCCCTCTTCCTTTCCTCCCCAGCAATAAATAAATATATAAATACATAAAATCTTAAAAAGAAAAAAAAAAAAAGAAAATTCATTTCATCGATGTGCCTTGTTTCTCAGCTCTTTCTTGGTGCCATTTCCCCTCAGACTTGAGATGACATGATAAGCTAGCATTAGGTATGCACCATTCCACAGCTTTTCGTGTCTGCATTGAGGTAAAACCCGGGCCCTAGAGTGAGAGCACAGGCTGGGGCTGCCCAAGGTACCTGCACTATATAACATCACTAGCTATGTCCCGAGACATGCTGCTGGGGTTGGGGACCCAAGAGGCCACCAGACAGAGCGGCTGCTTCCCTGTCTGCAGCTCTGACCCACACAATGTCAGCTTCCTCACCCTGGCCAGCTGTTTTTATTTTTGGTTTTAGAAAGGTATATTAGCTCATGTGGAAGGAACTGATTTAAGTATAAACAGATATAAAACTCTGAATATAATGAGACCGCTTACAGCTGCACTGGCAGAGTACCGAGGACAGCACTGTCAGACATAAGGTCCAGCGTCCTCACTCTGTAAACTTTATTTTTTTATTTTATTTTTTTTAAAGATTTTATTTATTTATTTGTCAGAGAGAGAGAGAGCACAGGTAGGCAGAGGCAGAGGGAAAAGCAGGCTCCCTGCCCAGCAAGGATGTGGGACTCGATCCCAGGACGCTGGGATCATGACCCGAGCCAAAGGCAGCCGCTTAACCAACTGAGCCACCCAGGTGTCCCCACTCTGCTAAACTTTAAAAGGGAAGTGCTTTACTTCACTTCCAAAGCTGTCAGCCCAGCCGCAGAGGCTTCCGCATGCCCCAGGAGAGGTAGATTTCTGGAGAATCTGCCATTAGAGAGACCTGCGGACTGACTAAGGCTGGGATTGTAAGCTTTTCAGCTCTCTCTTTCTTTTTGAATAAGTACATGATATAACATAATGTGTAAAAATAAGGCACTTCCTCCTCGCAATTATCATACTTGCCTTAGGAAAAACAGTAGACTGTAAACAAACTTAGAGAACAGAAAAGGAAGAGATATGTAATTTTTTTCTTTCTGGTTTTAATAGTTTTTGTCTTTACTGATGAAGGATAGCAGTAGTAATATCTAGCATGCTACACAGTCAGACCTGCCACTTTTTAAAAAGAAGATGTTATTTATTTTAGAGAGAGAGGTGGGGAGGGGCAGACGGAGACAGAGCATCTCAAGCAGACCTGGCTGAGCTTGGAGCCTGACACGGGGCTCGATCTCAGGACCCTGAGGTCACCAGAGCAGAAACCAACAGTTGGACGCTTAACTGACTGAGCCACCCAGGTGCCCCAGACCTGCCACTTTTGGATTCTAAAATAGTTCCATGAACATGACCCATCAGCTATTGGTACGTGATCACTAGCCAGTGGGAATGATAACACTGCAGACGCTGGCTTCCATGAAGTAATCGTCCCATGCCATCATGTTACTGATGTCACCTCGTTCTATTTCTCCAACCATCCAACACTTTGTGGGCAGACAAGAGATGAAGAAAAGCAACGTATCTGAGATCCCAAGCTAGTAGGATTGGAATCAGAGGGTCTGATGCCAAGGTCCACCCTCCCAAATTGGGTTTGGAGAGCTGTGTGAAAGCTTGCTCCCACGATCCCTAGGCCTCTGTTTCCCTAACCACAAAAATAAGATTCATAATATCCCAAGGCCTTATGTACTTCACAGATGTCCACATCAAGTACATTTAGAGTGCTTTCTGCCTCTGTCCTAGCCTTGCCCGTGTCAGTGACTCTCCACTTGACACGGCGTGCAGATCTGCTTCCTGGTGCCCGTGCCGGGCAGAGCAGTCTTGGCAGCAGGCGTGCCAACAGGCTCTTCACCTGTGGTTTCTTTGCCTCCCTGCTCTGGTGACTGGCCACCTGCTTATGCCGCAGTGGGTCTCTGTCTCTCTCTGCTCCTTCTCCCCGATCCAGGATGGTGTCGGGAGGGCATTAGGCTGGGTCCTGCAGCAGCGAAGATACATCCCAGGCTATCTGTCTACATATTTGTGCTCGGTAGCAGACCGCCAAGAGGAACAGAGGATGTGTGAGGATAAAGCTCAGAAGCAGGTATGAAGCAGGTATGTGAATGGTGGTGTCCAGAGAGAGACGACAAGGCCGCTGTCCTTAACCGCCAGCTCCCTTAGCTGCACACATTATTTCCATGGCGATGTGATGAAGTGCTCACACACGTGGGGCTCTCTGATTCACTTTCATAACAGGATCTGAAAGGCTGTGGGCAGCTGGGGGCAGCAGGGGGCAGGGAGCACTGACGAGCCTGCAGCTGTCGGACAGTAACACACGGGAGAGAGGTGGTGTGGTACAAGGAGCATTCATCTGGGGATGAGAAAGCAAACGATGATCCATTCAGCAGCAATTAGCTCGCTGGGGCCCTTTAGGGCCCATGTTCTTTAGCTGTAGAGTAAAGGCTTTGCATCTTTGTGGCCCTGCAATTATGCCAAGGGCCTCGTACGTGAGTCAGTCTGAAATGGGAGCCCTTCCTTCACCGCCTACCGGTTCCAGCACACTGCGTTGTGTTTACCTGCTCACTTGTCCATATCCACCGATGGATGAACAACTTGAAGGCCAGGACAGGGAGTCTTCCTTACTGCTGCCTGAGCCTGGCCTCTTAATATATCTACTGGCACTCAGTCAAATGAATTAAAAAAAAAAATGCCTGCATAAAAACTTGAGAAATAACAGCCGATGAGATACAAAGGAAGAACCACATGGATGATTCTTCCCCTCATCACCAGAATGACCACCAACACCAAACAGAAAAGCACCCAAAAAGGCCCTTCCCCTTAAAACTGGATCTAAAAAACTCTGAAGACTCACTTTCTGTCAAACTCTGTAACATTTCGTACCATGTATAAGCCTTTCCACGTATAAGTCTGAGGTTCTGTGAGCGCTGGACTCCAAACTTACACTGGGCTACAGGTCAGCTGATGTGAGTGCAACTAGAATAAAAACAGCTTTGTGGACAACGAAGCTGGGTGCATTTCTGAAATTTGTGCTTATAAATTCCTTTGTGTTGATGAAAAAGAAGTCATATGGGCCCATACTTCAGCTCCCTTGAGGCCTCTGTCAAGAACAGCTTCTGAAGAGATTCTTTTGCTGAAATACATCCACGGAAGTACAGAGCACCAAATGGTCTCTTTATAAAATAAAAAATGGCATTCCGTGGCATTTTCTTTCGTTCAGCAATCTCTTTCTGGCAATGCTTCAACTACCTCACTGAGATCTTTTCATGGACTATTGAGGAGGAAAAAAAATGGCACTCTCGTTCTATTTTCAACTTTAAAGCAAATATAAAGTTCTAGATGCTTAGAAAAACACACGTGGCCCACAAGTAAGCAACAGATTGTCTCCTCCTTTAAGATCTGTCCCAGAAGATGCGTTGATGGGGATGGAACCTGGGACTCCCGTGTCTGAGTGCCCGGCTACCCAAGTGCTATGGAGCCGTCTGCCCATGGGAGAAGTGTGGGAATGCTTTCAATTCTGCAGAGCAGGCTGGTTCCATTCTTTACAATATATAGGGACTGTTACGGTGGTTTTCAAATTTGTGTGCACTTTAGAATCACCTGGGTTTCTTTTTAAAACCCCAAGCTCAGGCCACACCCCAACTGATAATCAGTGATGGTGGGACAGAGACGTTAGTATTTTGGGAAGCTTCTCAGATGATTTCAAAAGTGCAGATAAGTTTGGGAACCACTGGATTAGTAGTTACAAGTTTTTATTTACTTACGCACGCACGCACCCATGCACGCACACTGAAACAGATGGAAAACCAGTTATCCTCCCAGGACGAGCACGATGGGGAAGACGTTCCTTGTCTCAGCACCAGGGAGCAGACGCAAGTCATGGCCGTCCTTCAGCCAGACCTGTTTGCTCAGGGTGTCCTGAACTAAGAGCTGCCTCCAGGAAGAGCACCTGTGCGAATGTTTGAGGAGTAAGTGAGCTGGCTGGTTATTCAGATGTGAGTGAGCCTGTCACTTCAAGGAAAACAACTCACCGTTTTTACTGGCAATGATAAAACTTGAGTTTTCAAGTGCAAGAAAATTAGACTTTTGGAAAACTGTACACTTGACAAGTTCCCAACATTTAAAAAAGGCTTTTCTGATGAGATTAGTGGTGGTAGTTACAAATGTATTCCTCTAATATTATATAACGAAATGTGTTAACATTTGGAGGATGACTCCCTGAACCAGCATTTTTGAGATGACCAATGCATGATGTTACAAAGTCATGTATGAGGAGAAGATCCGGTCAAAGTGTAAGGTAGATGAAGGGATTTTTATTATAACAGAACATGAAGAGTCTACATTACTAAAAAGAATGTTAAGAAACTACCACTCATTGAGATTATTTGCAAAGTTTTGATGAAGGACTAAAGAATACCATAAATTTTCGGGAAAGGCTATTGAAATACTTCTTCCTTTTCCAAATATACATTGGTGTGAAGTTGGGTTTTCTTCACATACTTTAATCAAAACAACAGGTCGTAGAAGCTTACATGAAATCCCAGGTGTCTTTTATAAGCCGGGGATGAGGAGGTTTACAAAAATATTAAAGAGTATCACTTTAATGCAGTATTTTTTCCCCAAAATATAGTTATTTTTATAAAAGGTATATCATTCCCTTTAACATGTAATAGGCTTATTTTTTTAAATACACTAATAAATAAATCCTTTAAAATTGCTCACTTTTAATTTCAAATACAGTAAATACTGATAATCCACATAAAAAAGGTTCTTTGTCATTGTCAATAGTTTTTAAGGGTGTAAAGGACCCTAAAGCCAAAACGTCGGAGGACTGCCATCACAAGACAATTGAGAAAAATAGCCATGTCAGCAGTAATTCTTATCCTATAGACTAATGGGAACTTGGAAGTTTCAGATCCTGTTCTCCCAGGATCCTCCTCTTCTAAGTTTGGAATGCTTTACTTGGCCTGCCATCTCTTACTCCCTCTTCAACATGCTTCTTCCTCCTTCATGGGAAGAGCTGCCAGTTGTCCCCCAAATAGCCATTCTTCCTTTCTTCTACAGTAAAAGAACCCCAGATATTCGTCTGGCACATGACTTCCTGGGGGTAAAAGACTGAACTCCCGACCTTGTAGCTGAGCTGGGTAAAGACATGAAATGAAATTCTGACCAATGGGGTATACGTAGAAATGGTATAGGGAACTTCTGGGCAGTGCCTTTAAGTGTGTGTGGGGGGGCACCTTCCTTCTTTTCTTTCCTTCTGCTGACTGAACTGGGGAAGGAATGGCTGCCACTGTAATAGACCACATGGAAAAGCATCACACCCTATGGCTGGAAGATGTAGAAAACCAGCAGAGACAACTTTGTGGAACTGCTGCCCTTACTGGTATAAAGCCCAGTGCATGCACATCAGTACTCCCACAAATGGCAAGATGACTTGTGCCTGTGGTAACTCTCTCCAGGGGAAACAGAGCTGACACTGATCAACTAGTTTTTTCACTAGCAGAAAGTTCTACTAAGCCAGTAAGTGGTAGAAAGATTGTCAGGATAAATGACTTCCGTCGGAGAGCTGCCTAGAAGCCACTGATCTCCTTGAACACTCCTAACACAGCAAGAACCCTGACATGTTCTTATTCCCATGTTAAGCCATGAATTCATGACTTAGCTTTCCACTGATTCTTTCGCACATGGTACTGGATTGGACCAGTGGCTACGGTCAATCTGGTCTCAGTCCTGCCTTACACTGAAAACCTAAGCAGACTGCCCCTAACCAACTTTGCACCAATTTAATTCACCGGAGTAGAGGCACCTTTAACTCTGTAAAGGACAGAGGAGGACTAGAAAGAAGGTAAGAGCAGATTCAACTAACACTGATTGACTGCTGCATGACGGGAATCGTGAGAATATTTCCAAACATTTTATCTCACCAAATCCGTATAACTATCCTTCCACGAGGAGAGCATTTTATTGAATCTAAGATGATTACATATGTTACATACAGATTGACTCGCACTGGATTATTTCATTTTCTATCACCTCATCCATAAATACATCAGAATGAACTTCTGAAAGATAATAGCTTTAAAAAATGAAGTAACATCAAAACCATTATCACACCTAAAAAATCCACATTAATTCCTAAATATCATCAAATACCCCAACTGTTTCCTAAATGTCTTTTTTAAAAAAATATTTTATTTATTTATCTGACAGAGATCACAAGTAGGCAGAGAGGCAGGCAGAGAGAGAGAGGAGAAAGCAGGCTCCCTGCGGAGCAGAGAGCCCCGACGTGGGGCTTGATCCCAGGACCCTGAGATCATGACCTGAGCCGAAGGCAGAGGTCTTAACCCACTGAGCCACCCAGGTGCCCCCCCCTTTTAAAAAAGATTTTATTTATTTATTTGACAGAGATCACAAGTAGGCAGAGAGGCAGGCAGAGAGAGAGGGGGAAGCAGGCTCCCCGCTGAGCAGAGAACCCAATGCAGGGTTCCATCCCAGGACCCTGAGATCAGGACCTGAGCCGAAGGCAGAGGCTTAACCCACTGAGCCACCCTCTAAATGTGTTTTTATAGTTACTTTGGATAAGGATCCAAATAAAGTATACATTTCATTTGATGTGTCTCAAATCTATTAATTCATAGGATACCCCTCCTTTTCTCTGCAATTTACTTGTTAAAGAAACTCGGTTGTTTGTCCTATAGAGTTCCCCTCATACAGGAGTTTTGTGATTTCATCCCCCTGGTGTCAGTTACCGTGTTCCTCTACCCTCAGTACTTCCTGCGAACTAGTAGTTCTAACTGGAGATCTGATCAGATTTGGGTTCAATCCTTTGACAAGCGTATCTCATAAATGGTGGTGTGCTCTTCCCTACTGCATCTTTTCGTGGCACGGAGATGGGTCAGTGAGTTCAGATGCGGTCAGCCTGACCTGTCCCAGAACTGTCCCCAGCAAATCCTCATCTGGTTGGGTCAGTGGCCAGTGACCTTTGCCTACGCCCAGTGTGTCTTTAGGGATTGCAAATGAGGACTTTCTTTTTATTTTAAAAGGGATAATTCATACAGAATGGAATTTATCTTTTTTTAAGTAATAGGTGTGAAAAGTTTTGACAACTGTACAAAGTCATGTAATCATCACATTAGTCAAAATGTGAACTGTCTCTGTCACCCACAGAGTTCTGCAGTAAATCCCTTCCTGTCCCATTTCCTGACAACCAAGGATCTGCTTTCTGTCCCTACAGTTCTGGGTTTTCTAGACCACCACATAAGTAGAATCTCACACTGTGTAAGGTTTTGTGTCTGGCTTCTTTCCCTTAGCAGGGTGTCCCTGTGTCTGCTTCTATTCCTCTTTGTTAAGGAGTAGCACTGAATGTACGGCTAGAACCTCAATTTGTTTATCCGGTCATGTTAGTGGACATCTGGGTTGTTTCCAGTTTTGAGCTGTCATGAATAAAAGTGCTATGCATATTACTGTGCAGATTTTTGTGTGGGCTTCAGTTTTCAATCCCCTGGTAATTGGTTAGAAGAACTCTCTGTGTATAAGAAACAGCCAGCTATTTTTCAAAATGGCTGTACAATTTTCATTTCTGCCAACAATGTGTGAGGGTTCTAATTGTTTTATGTCCTCAGCCTTATTTGGTAGTCAGTCTTTTTAAATTTTAGATATTTTAGTGCCTGTATAGTGGTAACTAACTATGGTTTTAATTTACATTTCGCTGGTAACCAATGTTTTGAAGCATCTCTTCATATGCTGATTGGCCAATCCTACATTATTTTCAGTGAAGTGTTTCTTCAAATCTTTTGTCTATTTTTAAATCAGTTTGTTTTCTTATTGAGTGGCTAAGAATTCAAATGATGATCTTATTCTGTAATCCTTGCCCATTTAATAGATGCACTTCTTTTTTTTTTTTAAGATTTTATTTATTTATTTATTTGTCAAAGAGAGAGAGTGAGTGCACAGCAAGGCAGAGTGGCAGGCAGAGGCAGAGAGAGAAGCAGGCTCCCTTCTGAGCAAGGAGCCCGATGCAGGATTCGATCCCAGGACCCTGGGATCATGACCTGAGCCAAAGGCAGTAGCTTAACTGACTGAACTACCCAGGTGTCCTGAACAACAAAGTTTTTTTTTTCAATAATTATTTGGTAACTCTGAGGTATTATTTGTACAGGGAACAGAATAAATGTTTTATTCTTCTTTTCTATTTGCCAATTTTATGAATAATGATTTGGTTCCATAGCATTCTCCAAAAGGGACCATTAAGCTTCTTGCTGTGATTATCATTATGACTTCATAGATTTTAAGTTTTCATGATAACTTTATTCTTCTTGGTGATCAAATTATCCCATCTAGTGGGAAACCTTTCAGGTTGTTTCTTGAGTCTTTCTGACATCACTTTCTGGCTCCTTTTAACACATTTTCTGCCTGTGTAGGAAGAGTTTGGCCTTATGCACAGAGAGGTCTGGCCTCTGGGAGGTAATCTCAATTCTCAGAGGTAATGTCACATCTGACAGACCTGTCTTTGTTCCAGATAGATCTTAAGATGGGTCAGGCCCCACTTGATGGTCTTAGGGTAAGAGCTGACCATGCCTCCTCCCCACTGCCCCCCCCCCTCACAAAAAAAACCCAAGCATGTGATTTAGGGTGGGAGCTTTGGATCATGTGGTCCATGTCAAACTGGAGATTGAGATCAATCATGTGAGCAATTAATCAATCATGCCTAAGTAATGGAATCCCAATAAAAAACTTGAATACCAAGGCCTGGGTGAGCTTCCCTGATAAGGTGGGTGGGTAATGTATCCTGACTCCATGGGGAGGAGACAACAGAAGTTTCACGTTTGGAACCCTCACAAACAATGCCCTTCATGCCTTTACTGGGGCTGATTTTAATCTGTATCCTTTCCCTGTAATAAACTGTAACTGTCAGTATCATAGCTTTCTGTGAATTGTATGAATTCGTCAGTGACTTATGGAAGCGGAGGGTACTTTGGGGAACTTCCTGAATTTGCAGCTGGTATAAGAAGCTAGAGGGGTGCCTGGGTGGCTCAGTGGGTTAAGCCTCTGCCTTTGGCTCGGGTCATGGTCTCAGAGTCCTGGGATCGAGCTCCGCATCGGGATCTCTGCTCAGTGGGGAGCTTCCCCCTCTCTCTCTGCCTGCCTCTCTGCCTACCTGTGATCTCTCTCTCTCTGTCAAATAAATAAATAAAATCCTAAAAAAAAAAAAAAGAAGAAGAAGAAGAAGAAGAAGAAGCGAGGGCAGTCTGGGTACTGTGCCCTCTAACTTGCTGTCTGGTAAACTCCAGGCACTGCCTCGGATCTGCAATCAGTTATTTTTCTAAGGTTCTTGGTCTTCTTTTAGTGAGAAGTGGTATTTATATATCGCAATCTGGATGCCAGGGGCACTCACTGCTACCAAGTGGGCGGTCATCATTTCTAGCACTTTTCCATGAACAGAGCTGGAAAAAGCTTTCCTTTTTCTTCCTTTCCTTCCTTTCTTTCTTTCTTTTTTTTTTTTTTTTTTTAAAGAGAAACTCTAGCATGGTTTTGTACTGATATTTCCAATTCAAATTTAGGATTATAGGTTTTTACTTTGCTTTTATATCTGTGTCTCTTTGACACTGGAGATCAGGGTATTTTTAGCAAATAAATATTTACTTTGTGTTACCCTGTTATATGATAATTTCAGAAAATCATCAGTATTGTTGACAATATGATGACTGAAAACAATTTAGAATTTCTTGGTAGTTCTTTTGGGTACAGAGTCCAATTTCAGATCACATGAAGGAGTTCCTTTATGTGCGGCTAAGCCATCCACTAAATGGCTTTTTAGGTCTATTTGTTTTGTTTTGCTTGATTTTTAAGGATTGCCTTTTCCCTCTACTTATTTAACTTTGTTTTATATTTTATGTAAACCATATGCACAGTTCTAAGAGTCAAGTCTACAGAATGAGGTATATTCTGAAGTTACATCTAACTCTAATCACCCACAATCCTCCACTGTAGTAGGTTCTACATTCTAGATAAAAGATCTGAAATCAGCATATTTATTGAATGCCTGTGTTATGGCTAAAGTGAATCTTAAAAATGCTTAAGATTAAATTCTTAAGGTTAAATTCTTCCTTTGTTTCTAAACTTTTAAGTCTTAGAGCTCTGTTGTGTGTGTAGAAACTGTAAAGGCAAACTTTAGTGCTACACAGCTGAACTGTCACATAATAGAAATACTTACAAGTCGAATTTTAAAAAGAAATTTCCATTGACTAAGGACCATAATTAAAACAGAGATCCTCAAATAATGGACATTGATATCTCTCTCACACGGTGCCTCTGGGCAGTTGTATCTATGTGTCTCTTGGGGTTCTGTGAACAAAGGCTTGACAGCGCTGTAAGGGCTACCGTCCTGTCCACACTCCCTGCCCTCTCCTTCAGGGTCCCAGAGCGCCCCCAGTGCTGACCCTCAGCAGGGCTCCACTCTCCTGCTCGCCTCTGGGTGATTTCCTCCACAGTCACAGTTTTATATTCCCTCCATCTGCTAAAGACTTACATATCTACATCTCCAGCCAAGACTCTCTTTAATACTATTTTAAGGAAGATTATTCAAGAACTTACCAACCCATAGGTCCCATAGTTTCTGCTCTCGTTTTACCACGTTTTGCCTCTTTAAGCAGTTCTTCAATTGCTTTCCTGATGGGGAGAAAAAGAGATTTGAGAGGCAGTTACTCCACCAAATTCTGAAAAATCAGTTCTTTCCACATATATGACCTAGCAGAATGACCAGCTTTTGAAGCGTAAAACTTCAAAATTGGGGAGAAATTTTTAAAATTTAAAACACATGGTTGATAGTTTTGAAATATAAATAACATTAAAAAGAAACTTTTTATACGAAGGGGAAAACACTGAAAATCAAAGACAAATGACAAAGCATATCCATATTTAAAATGTTCAAATGCATTATTATTCTAAGAAATAATAATGAACCCAACAAGGATAAGAATGTTTCTGGCTCTTAGTTAGTGAGAGAGAAATGCATACTATTTGCTCTGTTAACGGGGACTGCAGCTGGTATAACATTTCCGGAGGACAGTTTGGCAACATGATAAAGAGCCTTCAAAATACCACATACCTGCTGACCTAGAAATTTTACTTTATCTACTTTATAGTGTGCATTGGGTAATTAAAAAAAAAAGATTTTATTTATTTATTTATTTGACAGAGAGACAATGAGAGGGGGAACAAAAACAGGGGGAGTGGGAGAGGGAGAAGCAGGCTTCCTGCTGAGCAGGGAGCCCAGTGCGGGGCTCGATACCAGGACCCCAGGATCATGACCTGAGCTGAAGGCAGATGTTTAATGAATGAGCCAACCAGAAGCCCCGGATGATTTTTTTTTTAAAGATTTTATTTATTTATTTGAGACAGAGAGAGAGGGAGAGAGAAAGAGAGAGAGATATCGCGCGAGCTGACTTCCTGCTGAGCAGGAAGCCTGGTGCAGGACTTCACCCCAAGACCCCGAGATCATGACCTGAGCCAAAGGCTGACACTCAACTGCTCAATCAACTGACCCACCCAAGAGCCCCTGGATAATTTTTATTTCAAATTTATTTGCATTATATATTATATAGGAAAACATTTGGAGGGATGTTATCAAGATGGTAAGATGAGTTTCTGGGTGATTTTAAAGTTTTGGTGTGTTTTTTTTTCTGTATGCTTTTCTACATTTTCTATTTTTTCCAGAGTGAATCTGTGCTATTTGTGGCATTTTTAGAAAGATACTGAAAACAAACAAACAAACAAAAAAAACCCCCACAAAACTCCAGGAAATGTACTTATCAACCCTATTCTGAGATTTTACTATGTCCAAGGTACCGTGCAAGGTGCTATGGGTAATAGAATAGGAAGATGACTATTCCTGACTTGACTATTACTTATGCTATATAAGTACTAAAGTTAAGAAAAGAGAGGTATGGGGCGCCTGGGTGGCTCAGTGGGTTAAAGCCTCTGCCTTTGGCTCAGATCATGATCCCAGGGTCCTGGGTCATGTTGGGCTCTCTGCTCAGCAGGGAGCCTGCTTCCCCCTTTCTCTCTCTCTGCCTTCCTCTCTGCCTACTTGTGATCTCTGTCTGTCAAATAAATAAATAAAATCTTAAAAAAAAAAAAAGAAAGAAAAGAGAGGTATGAAGTTAGAAACAATTATAGTCCAAAGACAGAATTATATATCTAATCACAAAATTTTGGAACTGGTAATTATGCATTGATTCTATATAAAAACACTTAATTATGCTATTATAGCACTACTACAGATACAATTTTCATAATCCTCCAATGAGGTGAATATTCTATGAATATTTCATAATGAGTCTCATTTTATCGAAGCAGATAGCTTAAAAAAGCAAATATTATTTAAAGTCTTATAATAAAATATAGCAGTCCTCTGCATCACCCTTCTCTACTCACCAAAAAAATTCAATTTCAACCCTTAAGAAAAATCTGCTTCTCCTGGTATTTACCTCCATATTTCTATTCGTATGCTGTCAAACTATTTCACCACCCTCTTGATCTTCAATGAATCTATTTTTGTATAATTTACACATTTTTCAATAAACTCCCACTACCAGTGAGATCTTAGAAAAAAAAAAAAGTCTTTCCAGCTGACTCAGCAGCTGGACACTCTCTGCTCCATCCTGGAGGGCCCACCCGACCCTGTTAGCAAAGAACCAAACACTGACCACCTTAGGCACTGTCTGACCCCACCAGTCATGTTCAGTCAGACCGCGTTTCACAGCCCAGCCTCCTGGCATCAGGAATAGGTAAGTGCATCTGCTTACCACAGATCATCAGTCCAGGAGGAAGACCCCGACTGCCCCATGGTCCCTCAAGCTGGACTTAGCATCAAACTGACATGAGACAGATTAACAGGAGAAAATCAAATTTAATAGTGTGCATAAGGGGAATCCATAGAGACAAGACATTTCAAAGACAGTGAGGCAACATGAATGAGCTAAGGAGACAGGTAGGACCTGAGGATACAAAGGGGAGGAAGGCATTTACCAAGAAGGTAAGAGGAGAAGTTTGGAAAAACAAGGTTGCTCTATCATGCATATCAGTTTTGTAGGTAAAGGGGAGTCTCGGTTACTAGCTCTCTGCCTGGTACAGGCTCTCCTTTCCAAAGTAAATTTAGGCAGTTGAGGGGAAGGCAGGGAGCTTTTTTCCCCCGGCATCTGCGAGGTTTTGATTAACTCAAAATGATTTTTACACCAAGTGGCCCATGTTGGGGCAGCCTGACCTTGGCCTCCACACATTCTTTCTCCCATCTCTTTACAGTAATAATAATAATAATGATAATAAAATATCCTCTTGATGTGATCTGAGGGCCTTGTCTCATCCAGTATTTCATGAAAAATGCATCCTATCTAGTTCCAAAGATCCTTTTTCACCCTCACAGATGTAAGTTAAAAAATCAAAGGGTAAAAATATTCCCAAAACACCTCCTCCCCCTTCCCATCACTAAGTGTGGTAGTTTCTAAATAAAAACAGGGACCCATCATACTTAGATCCACCCATACTTAGATCTCTCCTCCTGACGGCAGAAAGTGAAAAAATCTTAAGGGAAAAAGCTTTTTGGGCAGCTCCCCAATTATGAACAAACTGTGTGTCAGTCACAAATAAACTAGAATGCATTTTCCCATAAAATCCATGGTAAAATGTTTCCCTAGCTCTCTCGGACCAGCCCACAAAAGCCCACTTGTGTCATAAGACAGCTGAAATGCTGCACATCTGCAGAAAACAATATTCAGTTTAAGACCTGGCAGAGATCCCGAGCCCATATTCTAGGCACCTTCAAGACTTTCATGTTGATTCTTTTTTTTTTTTTTTTAATTTGACAGAGAGAGAGAGAGAGTGCACAAACAGGGGGAGTGGCAGGGGAAGAGAGAGAAGCAGGTTCCCCACAGGCTCTATCCCAGAACGACCCTGGGACCATGACCCCAGCAGAAGGCAAACGCCCATCCAACCCAGGCGCCCCAGAAGTTGATGTTTATATAGTTTTGATTTCATGTAAAACCATCTCCAGCACTGTCATTAGCCTTCTCTGCCATGATTTCAGAGATCTGACTTAATAACCACAGTTGAAGAGAAGAGAAGGTATAGGTATGAGAAAGGGTGGCAAGGTAGAAGGAATTCACTTGTGACAGAAGAGAGGGGCACGCTCAGTCCCTAGCAAGCATGGGACGGGGGGGACCCCACTGCCCCAGCAGGAGTGTAACCAAATTTGGTATTTGTGATTGGTTTAACACCAAGTAACGTTGGCATGGAGCTTTACTTTTGGCAAAGTGCCATCCTATCTGAACAGGACAACATAGTTATGGCGACTAGTTTACAGTTGAGGAAAGTGGTACCCTGCCTAACTTGCCCAAGGCAGCACTGCTAGGGATCCTGGAAGAGAAGTAGGGGAGAGGGGACCAGGGAGAGAGAGAGGGGACCAGGGAGGGAGAGAGGGGGCAGGGGAGAGGGTGGAGGAGGGAGAAAAATCCGCCAAACAAAATACCCCCTGCACATATTTAAAGGCTACACATCCTCTGATCTTCTCCACAAACATCTGCACAGCAAGCCCGGAGGAATCGTTTCCCCTTAATCATTAAAGGCAAAAAATAAAATAAAGGGGGGGAAGGGAGGCCTAACAGAGCTGCCACTGCGTCTGCACTCACTTGGAGAACCGAGAGGCGGAGGAAGGAAGGACTCTGCACTATTTTGCCCTAAGAATGTTGAGCATTTGCTACCACTTCCCACCCCAAATTCTCCTGCCCGAGCTCCGTCTGCAGGGCTTTACTTGCAAACAGGAAAAGATAGATTCCTAGCAATCGTGCACTCACTCAGCAATAACAACACCATCTTCAAAATTCAAGGGAGAAGAACCGAAAGTCAGGGAATTCTTCGGGGAACTTACTGTGGCCCCTATTATTTCTCCTGGAAATCTGGCTCATGATTCTTGGGTAAGGAAGGAGCAAAGCCAGCTTCTACTGCACATTGGCACAGAGGCTTAAATCCTTAAAGATTATAAAACATCAACCTCAGGAAACAAGGTAGTTATTTAACAAGAGGATGAAATGCAAGTGTCAGCTGCATTAAAATACAGGAAAAGCAAACAGCAGGAGAATTCGAAAGCGCTAAGTATACAGAGAACTTGTGCAAGTAAACAATTATTGAGACACAGTTCAGTTCTGGGTAATTTTTATACTTAGATTCTTCAACATCCTAAAGGTTTCTTTGTAAAACAAATTTGTTATATTAGGATATACAGTTGGATGCAAACAAGAAGTCCAAGAAAGCCAGCTCATTAAGCAGACTGTTTTCTGGGCACAGGAATCAAATGCAGTAAGTTTTCCACGACCCACGTGTGCACTGTCTCCGCCCAGTTTTCCGCCCTTGCGGGGCTTCCTCAGGCCTGCCTGTTCATCCCATTAGCCAGCTGGTAGATGCTTAAGGAATGTGAACGGATGATAATAGCAGCTGAAATAGAAGCCAAGTGGGAAGGCAAATCTGGTGCAAAATCATCTTAAAATCCAAAGTCGAGCAAATTAGTTTTGAGTTATCTGGGTCTGTGTTTCTTTTTACTCACATAAATCAACCGAGAGTTAACGAACGCCATCGGTCTACAGCAAGGGGAGCGAGAAAACCAAGGCAACTGAAATCAAACTACAGAGATTTGAGAGTTGGCAAATTAAATAATGGAGAACATGAGAAAATGAGACCTTTAAAGGAAGAAAATTGGAAAAGCTAAACATCAAGTAGTTGTTCAAGAAAGACACAGAGAGGGGGAAGAAGGACAGAGAGGGTCCGAAGCGGCTTCCGTGGGGCTAACATTGTGCTTTGTGATCAAGGAGCTGGGGACATAGGTGCGTTCACTCGGACAATTTATCAGGCTGTCCACTTAGGATTTGTGCCCTTTTCTGTAGCTATAATTATAGTTCCAAAAAAGAAAAAAATTACTAAAAACAAGTTACTTTTGATCAACCAAGAGTACAGTATCTGTCACATGATGGATGGGAAAAGCATCTGAAATAAGTCGTGTAAGACGAGGTGAGGGTCTTGTGTTCAAAAAGCGTAACCTGGTAACAAGCACACAGACTCGGAAAATGGGCGGAAACCAGCGCGGCGCCCTCGGCTGCTGCTGACCGGAAGGTCCCCGCCAGGCCCAGCGTATGGTCAGTGCGGAGGGCCGGCAGCCCCTGCCCGAGCTGTCCACATACAGCAGGGCACTGGGCAAAGTTTAAAAGCAGCTTTATTGATAGCAACCTCAGTGTCTTCCCACGGAGTGGTAAGTTTTGAAGAAAAAAAAAATGGAACGATTTACTTGATCTTCAATAAGGATTTGATGTCAGACCACAGAACACTGATAAAAAATACAGGGCCAGATGCCTCAGCTCCCTGCTGGACATCTGCCTTCAGCTCATAATCAGTCAGCAGTAACTAGCCACCGAGTGGACTGGCAGTAACCACACGACAATGTGTGGGTTCTGTACTGTTCAGTAATTTGACTATAGATATAGATGAAGAAATTCAGGCCATCCTTAATTTCAGAAAACATCTAATTGGTCTGGGTTCACCTATCGGCTGTACAGAAAGGTAAGAGCATTCAAATTGTGGAGAAGGTTTTTGAAGGTAAAACTCAATAGGAGCACTGAGATCATTTGGGAAATGAAAAGAATTATTTCTGGTAAAAGATGGAAGCCCAAGAAGTTAATTCTGTAGATTATGTTAAGTTTGGCTAACCTTTATCAAGCACGTGCTCTGTGACATGACATGTACAGTGAGTGAGAGCGTTCCCTGTGGAGGCTTAGAGTAGGGGGTGTACATCAAATAAAGACCGGTATGGGTACATCAGAAATAAATTTTGGATTACCTAGGGAATGTGGGGAGGGAGCCTCAATATTTACTTATAACATATTTAAGATTTATTTATAACTTAACAGGGAGAGTTACGAGAAAATTTCCTTCATTTGTCAAAACAACTTATGCTGATAAAACACCAGAGGTCAATGGGGGAGCATGAATCTGAATCTAGGATTAATGAAACTTGATGGTTTCACGCCAACATACACCAAAAAATAAGAAGCAGTGTTTTAAGCAATGCTGGAAAAATCAAACACGTGGATTGCTTTTTATTTTGATGATCATAACCCTACAAGGTTATTATAAGGATAAAATATTTGGATCGAAGTATTCTGATAAGTAGCACAAGACACAGGATAGGTGTTTTTTACTTGATCAGACTCCTAGGGGTCCGGAGACTGGTCTTTTTCACTCTAGTTTTCCCTATGTCTGGCCCATGGTTGGTCCTCAGTTAAGATTTGCAGGATGAACAGGTTCGGGTGTGGATTTAAAGCAAGGATTTCAGAGGAAAAGTGCTGTATGTGAAGCGGAGGAGGAGATGCTGGGGGAGATGGAAGAGACGAGACGAGGATGAGGAAGGCACAGCAGTGAGACCATGTGTCACAGGGCAAGGAAGTGCAATGAAAGGAGCCCATGGCCATGGGTGACTTGAGCCATCTCTGGTGGCGGCCAGACGTGAATAGAAGCGCACCAGCACGGCAGCCCAGGGAGCACGGAGCATCAGGCCGAGGTGGAAAAGCCTGATGCGGACCTGAGATGCCGAATCTGCTCAGCATGAGGCACAGCTGGGATCTTTCCCATCAGGATGGACAGCCTCTAGGGCTGCTTGAACATCTCAGCAAGCTTTCCTATTTGGAAGACACTTTTCCCTTTGTGGGCTACCACAGACAAATGACCGTTGTTTGGCTTCTAATATTCTTTTGCATCATTACGTGAAAAGCCCACTTCATTCGTCTCTGTTCGCATTCTCTAAACTCCACTTCTTAGCGGAGATGCTAACTGCTCTGAAATAGAAGTACTCAGTGTTGGGAGTCTGAGCAAGCTATGGAGACCGTGGTGGGGGCTTACTGGCCTGTCTTCCCAAGGCCTTGCCAGATGAGATGTGGCCGATGGGATTACCACATTCCTGGGCCTTCACTTTGTGGGTCCAGAGCCCACGTTGGCTGGGACACCCAGCCCAATGGCAGCCCTGTAGCTGCCACTATGCACACGGTGAAGCTTTGCTCAGGCCCCACACTCTGTCCCAGCCGCTCTGCATGCCAGCCACTTCCTTGTCAGTGGGCTTGTCACCAGCCATCTGGATTGCATGTTAACCTTCTCTGCAGGACTCTCTTGATCTCCTGTTTGCTCCATACCACTAGATGTTACTACCACTCCTTTCTCTTAGGCCCACCAAGGGACCATATTTCAAAATATTTACAGGTTATAAAACAAGCTAAAAGCTATTAAATAAATATATTCATTCCTCCTACCATTTTAAACATACCTTCATTACAATAAAAATAAAAAACATGTGGGGGTGCCTGGGTGGCTCAGTCATTAAGCGTCTACCTTCTGCTCAGGTCATGATCCCGGAGCCCTGGGATTGAGCACCGCTTCTGGCTCCCTGCTCAGCGCGAAGCCAGCTTCTCCCTCTCCCACTCCCCCTGCTTGTGTTCCTTTTCTCACTGTGTCTCTCTCTGTCAAATAAATAAATGTGTTTTTTTAAAATGATTGAAAGTCAGAAAAATACCAGAGATGATAGTATTAACTTATTGCACACACTGATAATTCTGTTTATGAGTTGGTAATATTTGGATAAATACAAAAAGACACAGAAAGATATACATTCGTATAATATGTATTTATTCCATAAAATGTATTTTCTTGCCTTGATTTCAGTAAAATCACTATACAGTTAAAATCAAGATTTTTACATAAATTACTTTCTTAAAAGATTTTATTTATTTGAGAGAGAGAGAAAGTGAGAGAGAGGGAGAGAGAAATAGAGCAAGTGAACATGAGCTGGGAAGGGAGAGTCAGAGGGAGGGGGAGAAGCAGACTCCCCAGGGGAGCGGGGATGTGGGATTGATCCTAGGACGCCGAGATCATGACCTGAGCTGCAGGCAGCCATTCATGCAACTGAGCCACCCAGATGCCCCCATAAATTATGTTCCAGGAACATAAATTGTGTCCTATTCTATTCTAATAATCTAAAGTATTAAAAAACAGTATGTAACTGCATTTAGTGTGGGTAACATTTTAACACATTTGCCAAAAGGTTAATTACCTTAAACGTAAAAAGTTGAAAACCCAAGTCTTGAATGTTTTAAAATCCTGCAAAATACTAAAATGATTAATGAATCAATATTGAATTTCTTGTACGCTCTATATAAACCTACATATTTGTATATACAAGTCATATGGTTTAACATTGCAAATGTCATTCAGCCTCCACGTAGAACCCTTCCTAACACTGCACTAAATCACGGGAACCTGCAGAGCCATGACAAGCAGGGAAACGGAAGCACAGCGCTGCTGGGAAACTTCTTATGGTACAGTGTACTGCATCCATGCTGGGGACGTTCAACAAGCTAATGTATCTTTTCTCTTCTAACCCCTTCTGCAGCCCAGATCTTTCCTGTACGCCAAAGTCGTATCTGCCTCAGAGTCAACAGTGGCTCAACCCACCAATCTCCATTCAAGCGTCCAGGTCAAAATGCGAGGTGGGTGCTTCCTGGGTTACGAATGGCACTGAGTGCCAGATACCTAGTGACAGAGGGACCTCTGTGTGTTTGTGATATATGGGACTACCTTCCTGCCCAGGTTCAAGGAAAGTCTCCTTTGAATATTGGTATAATAAGCACGTAATATGCACCTCTGGGGTTACGATGAAATGTAATAATGGCAGCAGTAATTGCATACCATGTGTCTTACACTCAATCCTCACAGCTCTTCTGTGTAACGGCTAGTTTACTGAGAAAGAGGCCCGGAGGAAGTAAGGAAAAGAGTCCCAAGAGCCAGTAAGCGATGGGCCTGGGATATGAACTCTGGGGCCCAGGATCTTCGTTAACTAGCTAACTCTTATACTACGCTATTAGAAGGGATGCTCCCAACCCTCAAGAAGCTCGAGAGAGAGGCATTTAAGGGAAGGTCATAATATTTTACGGTTATTGATTTGTATTCAGTTGACAAGAACTGTTGTAGTGTAGGTAACATTCCAGACCTTCTACCTCGACTTTGACATTCTTAAATCTCCACAGCTTCCATTATAGGGTGACTTCTGAGTGTGGGTTACTATTCTAGAGAGATGACCAATTCAGTTAACAGTTAATATGTGGGCTGACTCTTACTAAGTTTAGCTCTTAGAAGAGAGCCTTATTGCTCAGGTCATAAGATGCTTCGCCATAGGAATGGCCTCAAAATGAAATGACCTTGTTTTCAAAGTAGTTAGGAATCTTTTACAGATACCTATTCTTCTTCTTCTTTTTTTTTTTCCCTATTCTTAAATCCTGATTAAGGAGCCAGCTGCAGAAAATACAGGGATTCATTTCCAGTTTATATCATAAGACCTAATTATATGTGCCATGGCAAATTTTGTTATGGAGAAAAGCGAGATCTCTTACTAAAAAAACTTTGTAGAGGTGGGGTGGGGACAGTGGAGGATGAACTTAGAAAACAGTGAACTCTAACTAGAAAAGCCCATGAATTCCACCATTGCAGGAACAGCAGCATATCTTTTTGGTAGGGCAAATGTTAAGTTAAAAACTCTACGCACACTGAAATATTATTAGTAGGGAGAAATAAATCGAAAGAATCTAAGGTCAAAATTATTACTGAACTCTTTTAATCAATGAGAGCATTTTGTTATCTCCTTAAGAGAATGGATGCTTTGAAGAACAAAACTGATGAAAAGAAAACTGCAAAAAAGAAAGTGTTCTAGAAAGATGGCCGTGGAAGGGAGCCAACATGAGAGCAAAGAAAAACAAACATGGCCGCTGCATGACTTTGGTAAAGGAGAGGAAAACCTGGTGGAAAGCTACAGAAACCCAAAAATAACATAAAATTCTAACTCTCACCAAATAGTCATTCAAAATGCAAAAAAGAAAGCAAGCCACAACAGTTGTACAAAAGAGAAAATTATAGTATAAAGCCTCTGAAGTGTGCCTGCGCAACTTTCTTCAGGGAGGGCTGAAGTTGGCACGCCATCCTTCAATAATACGCTGCATACCAGAGAAGCCACCTCACCACAAGTGTGGTCTGTAAATCACTCTCTTAATCCAAAGGAGCTCCACTGCACACAAGTGATCTGCAGTTCTCTGCAGACTGGCCTAGACAATGCTTCCTCAGCAGAAAGTCCGGTCGGCGCGCTGAAGCTATCTCCTGCAGTTAAGCAGGGCTGCGGTAATCTACTGGAAAATCAGCTGCCCCCTCCTTGTAGGTCCTCAGTGTCTGATTCAGCACGTGACCATGAACTATACTTAGAGCCAAGAGCCAAGGGATGGAAAATATGAAGACAGAAAGTTCCAGAATGTGTAGGATTTCCTAATCATTTCATGATCTTTAAAAAGTGTTTTCATTTTAAAACACATCTGAGAAACTGTTCTCTTTAAGTAGCACGACAAGATAAAAAAATTTACCTGTCAGCAATGGAATTAAGCAATTTTTAGGAATTAAACGGAAAGAAAACCTATTGGTACCTCTAATTCTTAGAAATACAGCAATGCACAATGAGTTGAGAAGAGGAGAAAGCCTGTACTTCATGGGCACAGACACTGGCTTAGTGTGTCTCTCACCCTGGGGCCTCTCGCTGGAAGGCAGAGTCCAGCCTAAAGGGCCAAGATTCCATGAAAAGCCTGTGGAAGAGCAAGGAGCCCAGAGCAATGTGCTTCCCTCACGCCCGCACACTGTGGACCCTGGGCCTCCTCTTGACCGCCGTGTTCCCTTATCTTTCACACTAGGTATCAAAGAGTACTTTGAGAGATATAGTAGTTTCCCCTTCAAAACTGACACAGAGAGCTTCTGGGAGGAAAAAAAGTACAAATCCACATGGACACTGATATTTTCTACATCGGTAACTAAGTACATGAATCCACCATGTAAAAATAAATTCTTGAAACCGATCAGTATGTTCTAGACTCTTCACAAACCCTCCAGTGTTTCAAGTTTCAAGTTGTCTTTCCGGTGCTAATTTATATAACAATGAGTTTAAGTAAAACAGGGCAAATTCCAATCCCATTTTCCAATTTAAAAAATTCTTGGCTATTGTACACACAAGTGCATTGGGGAAAAAATTCCATTATTTCTATAATGTAGTAGTTAATGGAATTAGTGGTAGGCACACAGATGAACCTAGCTTTGGCAGTAGTGTCCCTCTGAGGAATACCTTTTAAGAAGTTCTAAGTACTCAGATGGCTCCCCAAACAAGCCAGCCCGATCCATAGAACTATGCAAGTAAGGTTTTACTTCCCCCTAAAGCCCCAGGAGTGGCTTCCCCTGTAGCGGGGAGAAGGTGCTGAGCTCCGCCACCCCCCACCCCCAAACGCGTCCCTGCAGATGGTGAGATGATGATGAGATGAGCAACCCTGGAGGGGGCACCGGAAAGGCTGTGGAGGTACCCAAAGGGGAGGAGCCCACCAGCACGGGAGGGCTAGGCGCTACAGGAGAAAGGCCCAAAGCAGAAAAAATGCCACTGCCGGCTAACCCAAGCTTTAGGTCCGTATGGTACCATACAAATAAGAGATCAACAGCCACAAGAAGGGCTCCGTTCAGGGTGATACCAGCTAGTGACAAGACCCTCAAGATCCAGCCAACTATTGGAGGAGTGTTTTGTGATTCGGACCTACAATGTACTTGCATGTGATGACCTTAAGCAAGACGGGAACTAGGAAAGCATATTCTGGAACAGATGTTTCACTACGCATTTTACAAATCAGTGTCGTAAATGTGGTCCTGTCCCTTTATTACTGCTATGCTTTTAAGGAGCTGCACCTACTAGAGTCACTGTGTGTATTCCTGGCATGCAAGCCATCCTGGGGGATGGAGCAGCCGCTGCCGGCTCATTAGTGAAGTTTAGAACTGTGCTATACACGGAATGGGTATCCGATTGAGGCTGCAGGGGAAAATTCTGAGAGAGAGACAGATCTCGCTGATTATCCAAACAGCATACTCTGGCCTGCTCCCAACATCTTGATGTACTCTCATGCTTACAGAAAAGGGCACTGTGTTTTCAATACAAAGGCTCAGAACCTAATTCCACATCTCACTTGAAATATCAAACCCCCAAATTCACAACTCTACCTTAGCATTCGCTTGAAGGAAGTGGGGCCATGTACTAAAATTCTATATTAGTTCCAGAGAGGCCTCAAATCCAGATAATTACAGGTTTTGTTTACTATAATACAGAAGTAAAGAAACCAAAATGAAAAACTAAATAGTTTTTTGGGTTTTTTTTGGAAAATTTACCTCAAAATTATCAGTATTTCTCTTCCCCCTCCCCAACCGAAGATGGCACCACTTCATCATCCTGGTAGGAGCTAGACGGGGATAGACTCAGGATGTTTTCACCCAGGATCATTGCCTTTAGAGACCAACACTGCAAAGAGCAGCACTAACCCCAGCCCAGTGCAGGCAGGGAGTGAACCCCGCCCACCAAAGCCTTATGGGAAACTTGGTCCTGCTGGAATTCAGGAGTGGTACAACTGGAACTCACTGGGTCTGGCAAATATTTCTTAAAGTAATTTACTATGATTGCTTAATCACATAAAAACGAAAACCTACACCAAATTACCTAAATTAGTAACTTCAAAGCATGAGAGATCAAAACCTTTTAATATGCAAACCCCTGTTTTATGCTGGAAAACGGAGTGGAACATAGGGCGCCAGCTCCACCAGCCAACTGGGTGTTCTAGGGCACGTTATGACCCTTCTGAGTGTTTCCTTTCGTCAAATGAGATTAAGGCCTGGCTCGCTCATGCATTGTGAGGAATGAAAAAGATGAGCGGTATAAAGGGCTTTCTTTGTACTAATGTTTCTTGGGAGGGACAATGTAGTTCACTTCAGGATCTGAATTTGGCAAAACAAAACATTTTTTTAATCTCAGTATCTCCTTTCATTTTTATTCTGTAAAGAAAAGCTTCCAGAATGTTCATTTTTATCCCTTGTATTGTTCTGTTTTGATGAAAAGTGGAAGGATTACATTGGTCCAGATAACATACAGGAAATTCTATCTTCCTATATATAGCCAGAGGAAATTTCCTGTATACCATGTACTTGATATCAAAATAATCAGCCTGTTCGACAGAGCTAACCAAGCTCTCTGGGGGAACTGGGAGAGATTTTAAAGGGCTAACAGGAGACAGCAGCGAACCAGTTGGAAGAGAACTACCTCAAATAGCAAGGACCTGTGAAACCCATGATCAGAAACAAATTATACAAAAACCCCCATCCTATGTATAAAAAGAAAGCCAGTGGTCGGGTTCTTGAGCTTTGCAAACAGTTCATTGCTTTCATTCTTGAACTAGGTCTTCTCCAGGCGATAGGGGCAGGTGGGTAAATTCCCAGTGAGTGTGTACACCACAAAAACAACATTTTGGATAGTTCAAGCTTTAGAGCGGGGTTTCTTACCTGAGGGACCCAGACTGAAGGGAATTTCCAGGTAACAGTTCTATCTTTATACCTTCCCTACTCCCATCTGTTGTTGCTTTTTAGAGAGGGAGTATGCAGTTCTTCCTTTCTAGACCTGAATCAAGGACATGTTCAAGTCTCCATAAGAAAATGACAAAGCAGCTACCACAGAGAAAAGGATGTGTCCTAGTCTTGACACTTACTAGCTCAGTGATCCTGTGAGCTTGGTTACATATCTGTAAAATAAAGATATGTCCACTGTGCTTTCAGAGGTCTTATGGGGATCAAATGAAACCACACATATAATTACTTTGTAACTATAAAGCACTGAACAAATGTACGGTATTATTTTAAGAAATTTAAAAAATGGTTATATAGTATTGATAATTATGTGTTAACTAAAACACACATATATTATCTAAGAGTATCTATCATGTGCATAATGATTAATAGCCTAATACTTTATCTGAGTGACCCTCAGAAGAACCCTTGAAGTTACTGTTCCCTTTTTGTTAGGCAACTAGGGCTGACTGTCCAAGGTCAACTGGTAAAGGGTACACCTGATTCTCCCCCAGACCTTTCTGACTCCACATCCACAGTCCTTTCAGTTAACACATACCCTTAATTCACTTGATCTGTGGAGATGTTTTCTACATTTTCAGGATGGTGAAGTGCTGCTTTGGTAAAACATGGATTAAACAGTTAAAATGAACATAAAGATAATGCTGATGAAATGTAACAATATGGAAAATGATATTTTCACAAACCAAGTATTAGTCAATCTGTATCTGGTTTCCCAACCAGATACTCTCTAACTCATTGATTCTTTCCATGGTTAAGATATACAAAGAGCTGGGTGCCTGGGTGGCTCAGTAGGTTAAGCCTCTGCTTTCAGTTCAGGTCATGATCTCAGGGTCCTGGGATCGAGCCCCGCATCGGGCTCTCTGCTCACCAGGGAGCCTGCTTCCTCCCCTCTCTCTGCCTGCCTCTCTGCCTACTTGTGATCTCTCTCTCTGTGTCAAATAAATAAATAAAATCTTAAAAAAAAATATACGAAGAGCAGCCTCATTTCCATCAGGTTTTCACCTGAACTTGGAAATAAACACGAATTACTGGTCCACAGTTTTTCTCTGAAATGGAACTCTTTGTAGCATATGCTGATGAAGCTTTGTTATTTTCATACGTACCCGAGGGAGGTAACATAGGCATCATCACAGACATGAGCAGCTGAGCCTAAGGAATCAGGCTGTCTTAGGTCATACCCACATACTAGCCGCACACCCTTAGCCTGCTTACTTCTCCAGGCCTCAGTTTCCTTCCCTGTAAATGGGAAAAACACTACCTTAAAGGAAGAGTAAACTGGTTTTCCCACGTGGCTAGGCAAATCAATCATCTTACTTTATAGTCACAGTTACGTGTCTGCTTGGCTGTCTGCTTTTGGCTAGGGATAAGCCCAGTTGGCTTCCACCTGTCCTGGCTTGTTCTGAAGCACATTGCTCTCAGATGGGGACCAATTTATTAGAACATGAAAATAGAAGGGAACCCTTGGCGTGCTTGCTGCAAGTCTGGGCAGCAGGCGGTGACACACTTGTAGGCTGACACTTCAAAAGACAGACATTTTGAGCAGAATGGTGTCTAGTCAGACACTCCAGTTTTCTCCATCCATTTAAGAACAAAGTACGATCGGGTGCCTGGGTGGCTCAGTGGGTTAAAGCCTCTGCTTTCGGCTCAGGTCATGATCCCAGGGTCCTGGGATCGAGCCCCACATCGGGTTCTCTGCACGGCAGGGAGCCTGCTTCCACCTCTCTCTCTCTGCCTGCCTCTCTGCCTGCTTGTGATCTCTCTCTGTGTCAAATAAATAAATAAAATCTTTAAAAAAAATTAAAAAAAAAAAGAAAAAAAAAGAACAAAGTACAATCTTTGCCATGTAAAGAAACGAACAGGAATAAATTTGTATAACCCAGTCCAGAAGGCTTAGATTATAAGATCTGATGCACAACATAAATCCATTGCATTTACTTTGACACATAAAGAACGGGATGATTATACTCTTTATTCTTCATTTTCAGGGACTGAAATGGTAATTGATGCTTACATTCTATATTTTATATTAAACACTTCAGAATAAAAATCCTGTTAAGTATTCCAAGCCCCAGGATTTATGCATAACTATGCAGAACAGAGTAAGCAAGCAAATCAGGATCTGAAATAATTTTAGTTATGGAATCTTAATGACATATGATCCTTAACTCACTGAATTCCAGTTAAAATTGATTCTGAGATCCCATATACAACTCAGCAAGTATGGTGGTGAGAAATTAAGAGCTGGTCATGAGGATCCAAGGGAAAACTCTTAAGAGTCTGCTCATCTTATGGAGGAGCTACTGTGGTTTAAAAAAAAAAAAAAAAAAGGCACACCAGACGTCAAATTATAGAATGGTCCACTTATTCTTTGTTTGGGCCTTGTGACATTGTGATTTATAAGAAATAAATATTTGGTCTTTATCTGTTCCTGGCATAGTGTGCCTAAAACTCTGCAATTTCCTAAATGAAGAGAGCAATAAAGGGGTCTTTGGTTATGGAAACGACTTCTAGAAAGCCCCTAGGTCACCTAAAGATGAAGGCTGGGTGTCCTACCCCTCCTGACTTATGGGGCAGGGAGAGAAGCTGGAAATTAAGCTGTCACCAAAGGCCAAGGATTTGATCAATTATGCCTAAGGAAGTCTCCTGGAATACCCACAGGACAGGGTTCAGAGAGCTTCTGGATTGGTGAACAGATGGAGATCCATGGAGAAAGAGGATATGGAAACTGCACACCTGACCCATCTACCTTACACTACGTGCCTCTTCATCTAGCTGTTCTTCTGTATCCTTTGTAAAAAACCAATAAACCGAAGTACATGTTACTCTGAGTTCTACGAGCTTCTCTAGCAAATTGAGTAGGGAGTTCCAGGGGCCTCCAATTTAGAGCCAGCAGGTCAGAAGCACAGGCGATCATTTGGACTCAGGCTTGGCATTACAAGTCAGGTGAAGCAAGGGAGCACAGTCTGTGGGACTAAGTCCCAAGCCAGGGATCTCTGATTCAGGGAGAAAGTGTCAAAACGGAATTGAGTTCATTGCTTGGCGGTACTGGTAGGCATACCCTGGAAGCCTTCATGGGCTCTCGGGCCATACAGAGACTGAGATTCCTGACAATTTTCCCATCAAAGTGAGGGAAAGTCGATTTTCAATGGCAAAATAAACCTAAGCAATCCTACAGAGTTCACCCGATAGATTTTATTTTGGGAAATATTACTGATCTGTGAACTCCCTAAATCTGAAACCATGCAGTAGCTATGTACTTGCAAAGCCAACAGTGGCTGCCTTGGGAGTCGGTTCTCACGATTTTAAGATGTACTCACTTGCCAATTTGGCCTTTCAGATCCAAAGCCTTACCTTCTTAGATGTGTCTAAATAACACGACCAGCTCTTTTTAGCTTAGGCGACCTTTATGGACCCACCTACCGCCTGGTAGATTCATCCATAAGAGCCACTTGGTTCCTACGGTGCAGGCTACCCCTTACTTAATCTTTGCTTGTTCTACTCATGAGCATCTTTTGCCTAGATGAATTCCTAGGTTTGTCTGTCTCCTCCCTGACAAATCCCAAAGCTTACAGATTATTTTAACCTTTCAAATTAAAATTAAGCTCTTAGAATATTCAATGAAAAAAAATATAGAGTCGGTCTTCTACTTATTTATCTGATAAATATTTTTTGAGCATCCATTAGGGGCCAAGGTCTCCAGATACAGTGGTGAGCATTCAGACAAAACTTCTGTCCTCGTGGAGCTTATGCGATGGTGGTGGTGATTAGGGAAGGCGGTGGGGGGTGGGGTGTGTGGAAGAATAGACAGTATAGAATATATATAGACGCAATAAACAGGTAAATTCTATAGATGTCATAAGGCATTAAGTGCTATATAAAGAAAATGCTGAGGGTAAGAGTGTTGGAGGAGGGAACCACAATTTTAAGGAAGGTGGAAGAGTTAGAAGAAATGATACCTTTCCTTCAGCAGTTCAGTAATACTTGGCTGAGGAACCAAATGAGATACATTTTGCATCCCTAGGACCTAGGACATAGCAGGACTTAAAACAGTTGCTGGAAAAGATGCCCATACTGTGTATTTTGCCAAAGCAATGCTATATATAATAAAGGGATAGGTTTATCAGACAGCCACTCAGGAAACAGATATAGTATCTGGTATCAACAAAACAGCATACCTTAAAAGCAAACCCTTAGAATTCTATCTCACAGTATCCAAAACAATAATCCTACAACTCTGGCCCCACTAGAATTCTGTGGACACAAGCTCTCCAGGATAATCAGGACGATCCTTCCAATATTCCTGTCACTGCAAAATAAAAATGTCCTTTGATCACCTTCAAGTGGTATATATGCTACCTCTTCCTTTAGACCAATAGAAGAAAGAGAAATGTAGCATGGGAAAAGGTGGTAAGGGTTGGCAATCTCAAAAGCTCTTGGGATAGGGAGAAGACATAAATGAAACAGATTATAAAGTACAACCACCCTTATTTAGGCTAAGATGTTAATCACTGCAGCTCTTCCTCCCATCGAAGTCACAGGACAGTCATGCTTCCTTGCCTCACTCAAGAATCAATCTTTGTCTTCTTTCTCTTTCTTTGTTTTTCTTTCTCTCTTTTCTTCCTTCCTTTCCTCTTTTTTTCTTTTTTTTCTTTCTTTCCCCTCCTTTCCTTTTCTTTCTCTCCTTTTCTTCTTTCCTTTCTTCTTTTTTTAAGTAATCTCTCTGCCTAATGTGGGGCTTGAACTCAAGACCCTGAAATCAAGAGTTGCATGCTCTACTGACTGAGCCAGCCAGGCAGATGCCCTAAGAATATTTTTTCTTAAAGGCTTGTTACTTCAGTGGCTCTCTGAGTATGTGCACATCAGCTGATGAGTGTACAATATAATGTCATTACAAATCCTCGGGCTTTCTCTGCAGTTTTTCCTGCCTGTTGTGGCAGTCACACCAACATTGACATTCAATCATACACAGTCATTCATTTACTGAATAAATATTAATGGATGCCTATATGTGCCTGAATGATTTCAAGTGCTGGGAATACAAAGGCAAACAAGGACAAAGCCGTTGCCCTCAGGGAGCCTATATTCAAGTGGAGTTAGACAACAAACAGATAAACACAGAATACAGTGTCAGTTCGGAATGAAGCAAGTCCTGGATAGAAAATGAGGGAGGTTTGTATGCAGGTGTACAGGCCGTTTTAGAGAAGGCAGTTGTGGTTGAGCAGTCTCTAGGATGGCCCTAAGGATCCTCACCTCCTGATAGTCATCCCTTATATAATCCCCCCTTCAGTGTGGGCTGGACTTCATTAACTCACTTCCAACAAACAGAATAGGGCAGAAGTGAATGACAGATGTCACTTCTGAGATTAAGGTATAAAAAGACTGTGGCTTCCATCTTGAGTTCTCTACTTCCTGGATCACTTGCTCTGGGGGAAGCCGGATCCGATGGCAGGAGGCAGTCCCGAGTGAGTGAGCTTGGGAGCAATCATCCACCCATCCCAGCCTCAAGAGGACTGCAGCCCAGATGACACGTCGATTGCATCCTGTGAGTCAGGTTTTTCCAGCTAAGCTCCAATCAGATTCCTAACCCACAGAAACTGTAAGAAATGCTTTTTTTGTTTGTTTGTTTTGTTTTGTTTTCAGCACTAAGTTCTAGGACATTTTGTTATACAATAATGGATAAGTAATACAGTGGTCAAGGATGTTTCCCTGAGTAAATGACCTTGAAAAGAGGCCATGTGAAGTTTTGGGGGAGGAGAGTCTAGGGAAGTATAGGACAGGTGCCAAGGCTCTGAAAGGGGCACCAGCTAGGCAGATATGAAAGAACAGAGAAGGCCACTGGGGCAGGTGGTCACAGATGATGATGTGGGAAGACAGAGACCAGTTGGTACAAGCCAGCTTTGAGGTCTCCCACGGATAATGAGACAGAACCAATACTATGAAAGCCACTATTCTAATCACCACTAATTGGCTTAAGCAATAATCGATATAATAATAGTGATAGATAATATTTGAGTATTTACACTAGGAATTGTGCTAAGTGCTTTATTTCACTCATTCTTCACAATGACCCTATAAAGCTGGTATTTTATAGATAAGGAAACTGAGGGTCAGAACTGTTAAGACACTGTCTTGTATCTACAAGTTAGGAAGTGGTGGAGCCAAGATTTAAACCAGGCCTCTGACTTTAGAGTCCCTATCCTTCACTTCTATACAGTACTGTCTTGAAAGAGAGGCCCCAGAAAGCAAGCCACTTTCACCCTTGAAAAAGAAAAAAAGGAAAACTCCAAACCCTCAACTGCTGTTTAAGCCACTGGTGCAGTCTCCGTCTGCTACATGCTCGAGGAGTTTGATTTTCTTGTGGAATCCTTCTAATAGAATTGGGTGAGGCATTACCTACAATGTTGAGGTTTGACCCAAGTCAGCATGGTAGCCTTAGAAAAACACACAGGCAGCTCTTCTTTTTGATATATATTAAATGTCTTGTGTAACAAATATTGGAATCTACTGAGGATTAGTATTATTAGATATGATACCAATATATTCTATTGCATGCAATTTTATGCTTAGCCTGGCTTCCTGTCAATATTTGGATACGCAGCACCCAAACAGGTGGCCATCTGCCCTAGTACTTGCTTTCCCTCCTGCTTAACCTTTGTCTTGAAGCTTAGGAAAGATTATGAATGTTCCATCTTAATTTCTTTGTGAAAAGAGGAGAAACAAATCAATTTCTCTTTGATTTTTACCTATACTCTATAAGTAGGACTGCTATTTTAAAATATTGTTCTTGAAAGCAATGAATGTAGCAGACTGATAACCTTTCATACAGGGGTCCACAAATTTGTATTTGTCCTAGGCTAGGGGAAACAAAAATAACAGGAGTTTTGCTTTCCAGTTTTTACTTGGAAGAAATATGAATGAAACCAGCCTGTTTGACACAATTCATATTATAATAACATTAATAACATTAAGAATGCACTCAATGGGCCAGATACTGTTCTATGAACTTTGAAAATATTATCCAAATTAATAGCTATAATCTCTATCTGACCAGTATTACTGTTATCTCAATTCTACAGATGAAGAAGCCTAGGCACAAAGAGGTCAAACAGCTTGTCCAAGGTCACATAGCTAAAAACTCTACCGCCAATACCAAGACCCAGGTAGTGTGATTCCAACACCACAATCTCTTAACTCATATGTTGAAGTATTCAGGATTCCAAGCACATCAATTTCCGCTCCCAAGATAGACTTTTCTTAAAAACAAAAACAAAAAAGAAAGGAAAAAGAAAAAAGGGCCCATAAAAATCAACTCCCCTACGTATATTAGCCAACCTAAAACTCTTACAATAGCCTACTGTCCCAGTAACGTGGTATTTTTTACTATATTCTTTACCATATATTACAAATGGATATACAGATTAAAGATTGCACCCTCCTTACATCACACCTGGACTGTTAGAAATGTCACCCAATGCACTGCTGTCTTACAAAGTTTCCTTCCACTTACCCATTCTGCACCAGCAAGGGATTAAAAAAAAAAAATTAAAAACCTTGGGGTATTCCATGGCTCTGGAATCTTTACTGGCTCCTTTACATTGGGAAAGAGAAAATGATTTATCCTGGAATACTCTTTTTATTTATAAGTCTGCCAACTTTAATAATCAATGAGTTGCTGGAAGGCAGACTACACCCATCTTATTTGCTTTCTACAGTGCCTAGGACTGTGGCTGGCAGAGTAGGTGCTCATGGAACAGTCCTTGTTTCACAAGCATCTCTCACCCATCCTGGTGAGATATATATAACATATATATTAACAAATGCATATACAGATTAAAGATAAATGATATAAAAAAAGATAAATGATATAATTTTAGGCACAGATTAAGAACTACACACACAGAAACACATACACACAGTGCTGAAAGTTTATTCCTTTAAAACAGTTTGTAATTTTGCTTTTAGAAAATTTTTTAGAAAATTCTATTTTTAGAAAATTCTGAGTATAGTCTCCCATGTCCTTGGTCTCTTTTATTTCTCTGCTCAAATGTCACCTTCTCTGAAAGGCCTTCCCTAACTACTCAATGTCTCACACTTCCTATTGCCATCCTTCTTTTACTTCCCACTTATACCACCACCTTAGATCCCATCATGTATTTATGTATTTCATATATCTGCTATTAGAAAATAAACTGCTTGTGGGCCAGTTTGTTCTCGGGTATATTCCTACTACCTAAGCAGCGCTTGCAGTACTATTTACGGAATGAGTATGAATGAATGAAATGTTCCCTTTGCGGAGAGCAACTTGGTTGAGGGCAGACAGCAGCAAGATCAAGATCCAGCTTAGTGTCCCGACCCTCAACCTTCCCACTTGTAGCCCTGAATTCCTAGCCTTGTTAAAGATGTGAATTCTGACATGGGTGAGGGAAGGAGAGGAGGGCGGCTGCATACACGGACACCCAGAAGCAAGGACAGGTTGGGGAGGAGAGGAGATGGTAAATCCTGCCATACTGGTTTTGGTTGTGAGGGAGTGGTAGAAAAACAAAGGGGTAAAAGACAAGGATATGGGACCATTTTTAATGCTTCCTTTACTTTTCCTCCTACACAGACTCTGTCTCCAAGTATTGTAATTCTCATTTAGCAGTTTCTATGTATCGCCACTCCTACACTTGCATCCTCCTTACATCATACCTGGACTGTTAGAAATGTCGCCCAATGCACTGCTGTCTTACAGTTTCCTTCCACTTACCCATTCTGCACCGGCAAGGGATAAAAAATTAAAAAAAAAAAAATTAAAAACCTTGGGGCATTCCCTAGCTCAGAAATCTTTACTGGCTCCTTTACATTGGGAAAGAGAAAACAATTTATCCTGGAATACTCTTTTTATTTTACAAGTCTGCCAACTTTAATACTCAATGAGTTGCTGGAAGGCAGACTATGCCCATCTTATTTGCTCTCTACAGTGCCTAGGACAGTGGCTGGCAGAGTAGGTGCTCATGGAACAGTCCTTGTTCACAAGTATCTCTCACCCATCCTAGTCTGTGTTTAGCACGATACTTACTCAACACTGTATGTTAGGGCACTTTATCATAAATACAATTTGTTTTCTTTGTCATGTGTATACCTGTTGTCTGCCCTCTCTCCAAAACTGTGTAAGGCTTTTTATGACAGTCCGATATTATATTGTTACCTCTTCCACTTCTTAGGGCTAGTGCCCCTACTAGGATCACATTTGGGTACAGAGATCCAATAATCTAGGTACGGAAGGAAGTCATTAAAAAAAACTGCAGACCACACAGTAATTGTACCAAGACAGTTTATAAAGTTTCAAAAAGAGAAGGAAAAAACAAAACAAAACAAAACAAAAACCAAGAATCTGAGGACAAAAGGGCTGGGCTTCGGGTCTTTGTAAGTACTTGAAAGCAGACTGGTGGATTTGGGCTTACTTCGTAGGAGCCCAGTCTGAGGGATGTTACAGAGATGGTCTCTGACTTTAAGTTATGCTAACTGAAAAGATGACTCTTTTCTAGTGATCTGGGGACTATCTACAATCTTAATGCTTCGAGGAGACAAAAAGAAGGGTGGGGAATGGTGTACCATAGAACTTGATATGCTTTATTTCTTGAAATGCAAGACACTCTTTGATCAGAATGGTACTAAATGGTCTTTTTGTGTAGACATTTTTTTTTTAAATCACTACAGATACTTTGTAGGCACCTGTGTTATACCAACTAATTAGAGCACTTACATGTTACAGCTATATGCAATTTATAAATAATTAGTTTGTAAAGTGCTCTGAAAATAGAAAGTGCTGCTCAAGTACTCAAATTAGTATATATTAAAAGCCTTTGGTATGTAATCATTTTATATAATGATTAGCTCTTTAAAAGGCATAGTGGTTTATAGCTGAACAAGATTCCTGATTTTAAATCATTAATATTAGTTTATTTAGAGTGAAAAGCTATTAGGGAGCAAATCATAGGTACTGATCAAGTTATTTTTTCACAGTTTATATAAATACATTTGACTCCTATTATGTCCCTCATCCTTTTACAGAGCAACTCAGTCTTCCTCAGGTTCCACAAACTTTATGCAGGTTCCCCCCACTCACACCTGGCTCTTGGGTTATCCTGCCTGTCCTGCCCTCAGTTTTTTCCTTTCCCCCTCTGCCTTCTGAAGTTGTTCTGTCTGAACCTCTGAGTTTATGGCCACCCTAAACAGAACTGAGCCAGCAAGCCACATTATCAGTGATGAGAAATCCTCTTAAGAGCAATGAAGCCACGAGCTGGGGAGGCAGTCACTGATGGGTGCGTTTCCCACACATACTGCTGGTAATTACTTCAGTCTACTATCATCATCCTGTGTCCACTAATTAAGCCTCGCTTTCATCTCCTGAAGGTCTTGTTTTAGAGGTATTAAACTTCATTTAAATAATCCTGCTTACCATCCCCACAGGAATATTCAGAGGCAAAATTTTAGATGAGGCAAAGACATTTTTGATCCTTTCCCACCTGCCCCCTTAGGTCTTCCTTACATCTTCAAGTGGGAACTTCCTTGCAATGACCCTGGCTTTCCAGAATCTCTTTCAAATCAGTCTAGAATACTCCCTACCCTAGGACTATGACTTTGACCTTCTCTCTTCCCTGCTCCCACTAACATTTAGCTCTCCAGTGTATTTTCTTGATTGGAAAACCCAAACCAAGCCCCTTTTCTATACAATGAGTGCTAATGTTTACCCTTCTCAGGCACTAACATGTCCAGTGCCCAATAACCTCCTTGTTAATGCCAATCACCACTTTTCTGTCCTGTCTCATTCAACATTTTTTCCCTCTCTGAAAGCACTGGTTTTTCCACAAGTCTCCTCACTGGTTGCTACTTTCATATCCAGCCTTTAATGCTGAGCTTGCCCAGGGCTTGGTCTTGGGCCAACTTCTTTTATCACACTCATTTTTATGGATTTACATCTTGATGGCAAGAACTCACAGTTTCTCTGTAGCTTAGATGTTTTTCATGGCCTCCGACTCACATATTCACTGTCTACCACATTCAGAATGGAACTTTTTTGAGTCCAGTTACCTTTTCCACCTTTCAACTTATTTTCTCCCTTAAGCTTCCCATTGCAGTACTTTGACCCCAAACCTAAGTGGGAATCACATTTCCCCACCTTCCACATCCAATTCCTGAGGTCTGCCAATTCTGTACCAATTCAGTTCTAAAATATATTTCAAATCAACCTTCTTTTGCCCACCACTAGCTTGCTGCCCTTCCAGGCTTATGGCACTCTTACAGTTCTCTCAAATCATCCCTCCACTGCACTGTCTGCCCTCAGTTTTTTCCTTTCCCCCTCTGCCTTCTGGGTATCAGGTATCATTACCATTGTACTTAAAATCCAAACCCCTTACCACCCCAACTCTTCTTCCCACCGA
The DNA here is from genome assembly GCA_004024625.1 of Mellivora capensis. Classification (NCBI taxonomy): domain Eukaryota; kingdom Metazoa; phylum Chordata; class Mammalia; order Carnivora; family Mustelidae; genus Mellivora; species Mellivora capensis. The sequence continues at coordinate 92,394 of PISX010001974.1, read as the reverse complement.
ATCCATAGCCTATGCCCTTCTTCTTGCTTACCATGCTACAGATAAGCAAATCTCTCAGTATCTTTAAATACTCAGACTACCAGTTTCCTGCCTCAAGACCTTTGCACAGCTATTCCACCAAAACACATTCTCCTTTTTGCAGTTAGCTCCTTCTCTTCCTGTAATCTTTGGAAAAGCATCCCTGACTTCCATACCAAAAGGTGATTCACCTTTCATGTTTTCTATCTTGACCCTACATTTGTTTTCACAGACTTCCAAGTTAAAAAAAAAAAAAAAAATTCACTCCTATTATAATGTATGCTCTAGGAAAAGAAGGTCTGTGTCTTATCCAATACTGTTCCATCTCAGGGCCTGGTATATACCAGGTGCTCAATAAATACAGACATATATTTATCCAAAGAAGTTGAGTGTAGGAATGTAGGTTCTAGGCCAGACTGGTAGAAAGAGGTCTGAATGGAGTGAATAAAAGGTTACATGCCTTAACAACCGACATGGATTTAGCTAGTATTTTCTAATTGTCTACTACCTATCAGGCACCGTGCTGCAAGTCAGTATAGTGGACAGACAATATAAGCACTAACAATAGCATAGTAAATCCAAGACCAGGAAACGCAGGAGTAAAATGAAATCACATACAAGTGCCCAAACTAGGGTGGGAGTCTGACCTAGGAGTTCTTACCTACCCTAGGGCATAGCAGAGTAAGGGTGTTCCAGGAATATGGAACAGCAAAAACAAAGGCCCCAAAGCACAGAGTGCTGGAGGTGCGATGCTCAGGTTCAAAGGCTGACAAGAGATTTAGGGTGAATTAAGTCAAGTAGGGGTAGAACAGATATGAGACAAGGTTGATGAGATTAACAGGGCAGTTCAGAGGCGGTTCACTAATATTTTAAGTTTAAAAAAAAAATCATTTTCCCAACATGGAAATTTTCTTCTCCCCATCCTTATTGGAACTCTGAGCTATACTTAGATACCCATGTAAGGACTGAAGATGTTACCTGGTCACGCCAGTTTTCTCTTTTATAATATAAACTCTTGACCTACTTAGGTCCTTTCTGGCAAAATATTTTGTTAGTGTCCTGAAATTAAAGCAGTAAACTGGCATCTATCCTATAATATGCAACCACAAAGATGGAGCTAGATCCTATCTAACTCTCCTGTGAAACAAGAATTCTCACAAGTTTTTTAAGTTATTCCCCACCCTTGCCCAACCTACCAGTCAGAGCAAAAGATGCAATTCTCTAATGATTTACTAAAAATAATCTAGCAAGAAGCTAAGTCCTCCTCTCACTTCCACCTTTCTTTCTTTCTTTCTTTTTTAAACTAACCACAGTCTATCTGGAGCCATGCTCTACTGCATCTCTCCTTCTCCCCCAGTCACAGCCATGAATGCATATTCTTTTGAATTCCCTTGATTAAAGCCCTTGTCTAGGCCTCTAATTTTCTTTCAGCTTTCTTACTTTCACTTTTGGCTCAATGAAAAGAACAAAAAAACAAAAACCAAAAGAAACAAACAAAAAACCCCTGACAGTCAATCTTCCAGATGAAGCAACAGAAACCACTCAAATTAGTTTAAATAAAAGAGGGAATTTATTAGATGAGTACAAAGGTTCTTGCAGGGATTCCAACAGCTGTAATGGGTCATAGCTAGAAGCACGCCTTTCTGAAGGACAGATCATGTTGTGATCGCAAACTTCTACTTCTGGGTTTTGCAAGATCATGAAGAGAATATCCTAGAGGATGTCCTCCCCATATAGTGCATAAGAAACTAGAATGTGGAGTCATTTCTGCTTGCTTTTTGATCCTTATATTCCTTTATGCTGGCCTCAAACTTATCCAGCACATGTTGGCAGACATTCATGAGCTCATTCAAGCCTCTCTGAAATGGCTCAACAGCTGGAAGAGCACCTCGAGTCTGAATGCGTAAATTAATTTTGCTCTCTGAAGGATGGGTTGTAGTGTAACCACAAAATTCCACTTCCGGGTTCTTCATGATCATGTAACGGAGAGAATTTCCTAGGGTATGGTCCTCCTCGTGCAATACAAATGTCACACAGTGTCTATCTGTTCCAGCTGCCTGGACCATTTCCAGGGCTGTCTTCCTCTCGCCTTCAGCCATTGAGGTCTTCAATCCAGATATTTTTCTACACACATATTTTTTATAAAAATGAGATCATACTGAATATGGTTTTGTAACTAGCTTTTTTTTTCATTTACTGTATCACAATTGCAACAAATCACTCTAATGCACTCCAATTACATAGAATTATTTATTTGTATTAGCCCCTTATTTTCCTGCCTCCACAGACTCTATCAATAAATATTTAATTATTGCCTCCAGTTTCGCCCTACTCCATGTGACCGTCCACATGGCCACAAGGGCACAAACATAAATGTTTGCTAAAATATTCTATTGGCAGAATCACAAGAAAGGGACAGAACTGGGATAGGGTGGGCTCTGCTAGAGAATGAAAGGGTATTTAAAGGTATACAAAAACAGATCTTCTTAAAAATTGGGGCTGCAGATCATCACCGTGCAGGCCCCACTATGGTTTCCATTTGCAGGAGATAAACTAGAATGGAAATTCTGCAAAGTGTCAATCAAGCAGGAGGGCGAAAGAGCTGAGCACACGGAGGAGTAGCTTTATTAGCAGTCTACACAGTAAGTTGGGCCACAGTTACAGGGGCTTAGGCCTGACGAAACGCACCAATACCAGCACTCGGCGAACGGAGGCCTGGTGCGTGGCCTTACGTTAGTTTTATTTACTCCTGCTGTTCTAATTCGGGTGGGCGGTTTAGGGACTTAACTCCGGCCTCATAACTTGTGCTCGCTCCAGGACACCTAGTTGTACCGAGGCGCCTCTACTCCAACACATCCGTATGTCCTCCCCTCCCATCCCAGGCGGGGGCCCCTCTTCCCGCTCAGGCGCCCACTTCTCTCTCCTGTCCTTCCAGCCCGGCCCTCGTTGCGGGCCGGGCCGTGGAGGCTGAGGCCCCGATCGGTCACCTGCCCCTCGGCCACCCGCTCCCGACGCAGGGCGCGGCCTGCTCCTCCCGCCCACCCCCACCGCCCACCCGCCTCCACGGCCGTTACCTCTCCAGCTCCTGGTCCTCTTCCATCGCAGAGACGGCTTCCGGGATCCTCAGGTGGTGCTGGCAGATCGGAGGCGCTAACCCATACCGTGAAACGTGCAGGCGAAGCAGGAAGGAAGGAACAACAGACGGAAGGAGCCGAGGACGGAAGGACGGAGGAGGAGCCACGGCGGCGCGGCGAGGCCCAGCCGCTGGGCGGGGCGTGTACGTTCCGCCGGGAGGCCCCGCCCACAGGCCTGGCTCTCGGCGCGAGGTGGGCGGTGGCCGGGCTGGACTTGCTCACCTGGAGCTCCCGGAGCCAATCCGTCCGCTGAGCTAGCGGGGACAGATGGGGTTGGTCTCTCGTCCCACCTCAAGGCCGAGACCCACCGGTGGGCGTTTAGGTTCAGCCCTTGGCACCTTCGGCCAGGTGGTGGCGAAGGGGGCGGGGCCTTACCTGCCGCCCCCAAATCACCTTTCTTCTTAGGGCGGAATCGGTCCTCTTTCAGACAAGCTTCTTGACCCTTCGGGCACTGTGTTACTCCCTAGAGGGGCCCCCAAGCCTGGCAGGGGTGGTTGGTGGTGGTCAGGGAATGATAGGTTTAAACTATAGTTGATCAGTACACCTTGATGAATTTCACAACAGAAAAGGTTTAATTTCAGATTGTGTTTGTCATCCGGGATCTTGTAGCTGCACACCTCAAATGGGTCAAAATAAGCCTTCGTTTTTATCTTCGTGGGGAGGAGCGAGAGTTTGGAAGTAAAGTGCTCTTCTCCCTCCTGTCCCCCGTCCTTTCTCACCTAGAATCTTTTCTACACCTGTAATACGTATGTCCTCCCTTGCTCTGGACTTCCTTTGCCTTCTACCCTTTCGGCTTAAACCTCCTCACCTGCGGAGCCTCCCTCTCACGTTTGTTCCCAGGTGCCCCTGTCCCCGCCTCGGCAACCTTTCACCACCCGGACTCGCTCCCCGCCCTCCTTTTTCCTTCCTACACCTCCTCTCTCCGTCCCCCCAGGTGTTCTTCACTAAAACCCTCCTTCATCCTTCCTCAATCTCCTACTCCCCTCGTCCTTCACAGCCCAATCAGTCTTCGTCCCTCGCACCTTACCCCAGAGTCCCCTCGCCCCAGCACACCTTTATTTCGGCTTTCCTGCGCCACCTGTTCTCTTACCCCCCACCCGATTCCCCTAGAAGTTCACTGCCTCCCCCAGCTGTTCCACGCTCCTCGCGGCATTCCGCGGTCGGCAGTGAGCGCAGATGCACTTCTCGAGCTAGTCTTCGGCGGGGGGAATCAGGCGGGCGGCAGGGGCAGCCGAGACCGAGTGGGGGAGGGCCGGCGGCGAGGGGCGGAGTGGGCTCACTCTAACCCGGGAGTGACGGCCGCGACCTGGCCCGCCCCCTGAGCTCTCGGATAGGTGGAGCCGCTCTCTGGCCCGCCTCCTTCCCGCCCTGTGCTGCAGCCGGTTGGCCCAGGTGCGTGTCGGGTTGGGCGGCTCGGTGCCGGCGCTCGCCCCCGGGAAGGCAGCAGGGGCGGTTGAGAAGTGAAGTCTTGGCCAGAGTTTGCTTCTTGCCAGGAAATCCGCGGTGGTGGCAGCGGCTGCGGCGGTTCCCGGCGGAGCGGAGGCCGGCCAGCTCCCCGCTCCCTCAGCGGGCCGCGGAGAGCGGACCTGGCGCTGGGCTGCGGCGCCGCGAGCCGGTGCGCGCCCCGGGCGGCCGCGCTTTCCCAGTGAGTAACTTTGTCCTGCCCGCCTGGCCCCGCGCGTCCTGTCGCGGGTCCCGAGCAGCCGCCTCAGGTACGGGCGTCGGCGGGGTGTGGGGCAGCGCCGCGCCGGGGGAGGCGGCCGACGTCCACGGCTCTGCTCCTCGCTCGCCCGGGCTGTGGGGGAACGTAGACCCGGACCCGCTGTGGGGCCGGCCGCGCTGGTGCGGGGAGGGAGGGACGGGCGGTCCTGAGCCGGGTGCCCGCCGCCGGCCCGTCGCCTGGGAGAGGCGGGAGGCCCCCGGCTGTTACCATTTGGTGGTTCCGGCCACTGTGTTGCTGCCCTTTGCGTCGTTCGCTTTTTCCAGGAGGGGAGAGGTGGGGATGAGTTTCTTATTTCCTGTGCGTGTGTTGCAAACGAGAGGGGCACTAGCTGCCTTACATCGGATCTTGTTCTCCAGGAAAGGAAGAGGGAGATACCCACCGTCCCAGCCTGTTGCCTCTGAATTCTCACCTTTCCCTGGAGCCTGGAGGGGAGGGAGAGCTCACGTCTTCAAGGGGGTGATTTGAAAATATGGATCTCGATTTGGAAGCAGTTGCACACAAAGCACCAACCAGGAAAGACCTCAGTCGCTTCCAAAGCTTTATGCCATATGTTTCAGACAAGGACTTCTGACATAGGTAGTAGTGTTTCTTCTGATGTTACAGTTTGCAGTTCAGGTCGGGAATCAAGACGTTCTTCTCTACTAGGAGCTACAGTACACGGAGGCATGGGCTCTTTAAATCACAGAAACCAGAAACGAAGTTGAGTGTAAAGCACTGGCAGGAGGACACAGTTGCGAGCTCTGGTTTATAGGAACTGCCTTCACTTTAAGAATTTCACGTTCTTACAGCGGTAGTACTTATTTGTCAATTGGCTTTCCTCCCAGGACAGATTTTTAAAATTTTAAAAATTTTTTCCTTGAGTAGAGTGTGACACAGCGCTGATGAAGTTGGATCTCAGTAGATCAATTTTATTTTCTCTGACAGATTTGATTCCCATCTCCACAACCCTTTAGAAAATGGACTTTGATCTAGTATCCTTTATGGCCCATCAGAGCTTTGTTGGGCCATGAAAAACAGTAAGTTTTGCCTTTTTAGCTTGTCCAAGTCTCACATGTGAGTTTTCCCAGAGGGGTAAAATGTAGGCCAAATCAGAACCAAAGTACAATAACACTACTTTTAATTTGGCCTACTTGTGTGTTAACATTCCTAATTCTGTATCTTGTTTCTCTCTTCTTCTCATCAAGTTAGAAAATTTTCATTATTTACTTATTCAGCATGCACTAGAGTGCCTACTGCCTGCTGCGTTCCAGACATGGATGGTCAGGATCAGTTCTTTCCCCACCGGTGATCACAGTCTTACTTGGAAGCTGAGCCATACCTGTTCCATTAGCTACCTGAAAGTAATTTGAATAAAGTGCTGCGGGGACTTAGAAAAGGGAGCATTTCTGCCTGGAGTTTGCTAGGGAGGACCTCAATTAGGCACTTCAGATGGCTGTGGAATTTTCGCAGTACATTCTAGGCAAAGGGACTAACATGTAGGGTGTTGCATTATGAGATCCACATGTAGTTATTCTGGCTGAGGGGTGCATTGTTTGGGGTTGGAATAGCACTCAGGCGTTTGTGTATTATTCATTTCAGAGCACTTAGCACTTTGCCTTGATTACAGTAGGCACTCGAATACTTATTGAACTGACTTGAACAGGAACATGGAGGATTTTGTGTGCCAAATGAAGAAATTTGGACTTTATCTATTTATGCAAAGCTGCTAATTTTATTTTTTTTAAAGATTTTATTAATTTATTTTAGAGAGGGGTGGGGAGGCTGGTGGGGAAGGGAGAGAGAGAGGATCCCAAACACACCTGAAGCAGAGCAGGGAGGCTTGCGCTGGGCTATATTGCATGACTCTGAGATCATGAACTGAGCCAAAACCAAGAGCCAGATGCTCAACTGACTGTGCCACCGAGGTATCCCCAAAGCTCCTAACTTTAAATAGAATGTCATGGGGCACCCTGGGTGGCTCAGTTGGTTAAGCATCAGACTCAGTTTCTGCTCAGGGTCCTGGGATGGAGCCCAGAGGCAGGATCTGTGCTCAGTGGGGAGTCTGCTTGAGGATTCTCTCTTCTTTGCAAACCCTCTCCCAACTTGCTCATGTGAGCACTCTCTCTCTCTTTCTCAAATAAATAAATATTTAAAAGAAAGAATAGTGCTTGGCATATAGTGAGGACTTGCTAGATGCTAGTTGTTACTCTGTGTGAAGGCAGGGGAGGTAGAGCTGATGTGGCATTGAGGAAGTATATTTGGTTAGACTAGGTAAGCGACTAGCTATGATTAATGAGAGGATGATTCCTAAGTTTTTTGACTTAAGGTGTTGGAGTGTACTGGTTAAACTGGCTGTGAAGTCAGTACAAAAGTTGAATTCCATTGCTTACCTGTAGAATTACCATCCTGAACTTTGGTTTCCTAATATTTAGGAAATGATCATAGTACCTGTCTAGTAGGGTTTGAGGATCAAATGAAATTACGCATAAAATGCCCTTGGCAGGGTACCTAGCATGTTACAAGTACTCGGTAAATATTAGTTGTTCCTTTAGTGATGATGACATTAATGAGCTAGTAGAATGTTGTAAGATATGGAAAGGAGTGGTTAAAAGCAACTGAAGGTAGAAATGGGGAAGAGAAGATAATTAGTTTTGGACCAATCCAGTGAAGTGCTAATGAACGGTGGAGACTTCTGTGATGAAGATGTTGGATAGATGTGCTGGGCAGGAGCTAGGAAAGAATGGAAAAGAGAAAATAAAGACTGCATAAAGCCTTTGTGGGTGTGGTTAGCTTTTTTTTTCTTTTTAAGATTTTATTTATTTATTTGAGAGAGAGAGAGAGTGAGAGAGAAAGAGAGCACGCACGCACACACAAGCAGGGGAACGGACAGGGGCCCAGGGAGAAGAGGGAGCCGGATGTGGGACTGTATCCCAGGTCCCTGGGTCATGACCCAAGCCAAAGGCAGACATTTAACCAACTGAGCCACCCACATGCCCCTGTGGTTAGCTTTTTGGAAGATTAGAGGAAAGGGGAGACAAAGGAGAGGTTTATAATATAGTAGTGGTAGGAGTGTTCATGTTGACTGTCAGACATTTCTCCTTAGAATGCATTTTGGCCACCATCAGAGGGGAGCTCCGGGTTCATAATTTGGTTGGCTCTGTGCCCATCTCCCTCTCCTTTTTTTTTTTCTTTCTGATTGCCCCCAAAATTAAATTATTTTGTATTATGCAGTGCCATTTAACTTATCCGTGCTTATGGGGTTAAAATTCACTCCAGGCCCACCTTCCTGTATCAAAATCCCACAAGGTTTCTAGAAGAAACAAAGGTCTTGTTTTGAAGGTTCCACTCAGGAAGAAGTGTTGGTTGAAAAAAAAGATATATGTATGTATATATGAGTGTGTGAAATATATATGATTTGACATGCAAGATATATGTACATATACATACATATGTGTGTGTGTATACATATGTATATGTGTGTGTGTGTGTATACAAATCTTGCATGTCGAATTACGGTTGTAGAAGACTCAGCCAGACCTAAAACGACCCTGTTATGGGGCCTGGGGGATTTACAAAGAAAATCCCTTTTAGTTTTCCTCTTCTGTGACTCTTCCTCAGAAAGTACAAAACAGTAGAAAAATCTGATTATGCAAGTTTTTGGTTGGTTGGAGTTAAAAGAAGTGGGTACTTTGTGTATTAGTCTAATGAAAATTTGAGGGAAATGTCTTAAAAAGCAAGTGCTCTGATACACATCATGATAAGAAATTGTCATCTGATTAGTACGCTTTTAAAGAGGCAGGTATCTTTAAAATGTATGCTTCAGGTGAGCAGGGATCATAGCAGTTTTGCTCGCTGAACAATCCCCAAGTGCTTAGAATTAGAAATAGTAATGTATGCATGCATGAATGAAATGGATCTCTTGGCTTTGATCTGTCTTGGCTCACAGATTTCTCTGAATTTTTGAAATAATCATTAGTCAGAGGGAAAACAAAAGAGAATTGAGCCAGCAAGGAAGCTTAAAACACTTCATGTACCCACAGGAAGATATAGCGACTGTAATAGAATTTATGCCTCTTCTAATTCAGTGACTGTAGTACCTACTGCTATAATTATTTACATGAAACCCTCCTTTTTCACATTTTCCTTTGATAGTTGTGAGGGGTGTGGTAGGGAGGAACAAACTTACGTAGGGTTCAGAGTTGAACAGACAATAGCTGTGTCATAACTTTGTCATTAGCAAAACTCTGGAAGTCTTGCTTGATTAGAAAAGCTGAAAAATTAATAGAAGTCTTTTGGGCAGAGAGGGTTTAAGCATAGCTTACACCTTTATCTTTCCAGCCTTGAGGTTTAGTACTATGACTTCTGACAATCAGAATCCCTCAGGAGAGAAATTATTTGGGGTAAAGATTATTTTTTCTCAAAACTGGACTGGATATGAGTAATAGAAAAAAATGCAGGAAATAGGCAAATAAAACTATAAACAATATAAAATATTTATATACAATATAAAACTACAATATACACACAAGTATATATGTACATATATATGTATATAACATATATATATATAAATATGCTGTAAACAATCATGTGCCACTTAAAAAGCATACCACTTCCATATGTAAAACAAATGAAGTTTTAATTTTTTCTCTTTATTGAAAGAGTAATCTTAGAGTTCTTTTAAATAACAAATTGCCCTAAAGTGTATAGTAGGAGCCATTGTAAAAAATGTTTATAACCAAGTTATGAGGACCTGTATCTGTTGCAAAAATAAGGTATACCTGATCATAATAAAAAATTACTTTGTTATGTAGATAAAAGTAAAATAAGTCTGGGAAATATTTATACCCTTTCCTCTATCTGCCCATTCCCCCCCTTCCAATTTAAGAGTTTGGCTAACAATCTAAAAAATTAATGCATCATTCAGAATCCTTAATACTGTTCAATCAAACTACATAAATATTGAACAAATAAATTGGAGTCCTTCACTTATACCTTAAGTCACTATTGTGACCATTGCCACTTTTGTTCCATATGATTTTAATGTTTGAACTTTGACTTTGAGTTGTATTCATGTAAGCATATACTTTCTGTGATCAACACTGGGCTCTGTGGCCCATGAAAGATTGTTCCTGCCTTTGTTCAGCTTAAAATCTTAAAAAGCATTCAGTCAAGGAGTTAGTTATTCTAAGCAGGGTGACTAATGCCTTTCACTTCTAGTACCTTTGCTCACCTCCAGTGATCTTCCCTTCCAGTATATTTTAACATTCCTCCAAATTTTTCACACCAGAAATCCTAAATTTATGTATCCAGTTCTCTGAACACAGCTTCCTATCCTGTCCTTCCCGCTTTCTCACACCCACACGTTCTGTTACAGTGCCCTTCCTCTTGACAGAGACAGCTTGCGGATCTCTTAATTCCGCCCCATCTCCCCTTCCCTCTTGTATTAACATCTGTTGGCCTGGAGGTCTTCTTCCCTCTCCAGTTTGGAAGCCATTGTTAAGCACCTGGAGTATGCTTTCACTGGCCGCTCTGCCTCTCTTGAACTTACTTTTTTTTTTTTTAAGATTTTATTTATTTATTTGACAGAGATCACAAGTAGACAGAGAGGTAGGCAGAGAGAGAGGAGGAAGCAGGCTCCCTGCTGAGCAGAGAGCCCGATGCGGGACTTGATCCCAGGACCCTGAGATCATGACCTGAGCCGAAGGCAGCGGCTTAACCCACTGAGCCACCCAGGCGCCCCTTGAACTTACTTTTGTGCTGTGTCTGCCAGATAATGTCCCTGTGCTGATTAACTCTGCCTTATCTCCCAAAGTTGTTTGGTAACACCAAGGAAAGGCCAGATCCACAGCGCAGGTAATTGTCTCTCAAACAACCCCTCCCTCCCATTTCCTCCAGTCAGTTTTGTTTATTTGGCACCTCCTGAGTGCTGACACTGAGCTAGGAACACTGGGGTATCCTCATAGAGCTTACATTCTGGAGGAGATAGACATTGATCAAGTAATAGCCCACGCTAGAGTAACAAAGTCCACTGGGAAAATAGTACAGGGTTATGTTGTCCAATACTGTAGTCACACATGTGGCTATTGAAAAGAGGCTAGTCTTTTTCTTTTTTTTTTTTTTAAGATCTTATTGATCTATTTATTTGAGAGAGAGAGAATGCATACAGCGAGTGAAGGGAGGGGCAGAAGGAGAAGGAGAGGGAGAGGGAAAGAATCTTAAGCAGCCACCATGCTGAGCCGGGAGCCCTACTCAGGGCTGTATGGGGGCTCGACTTGGGGCTCAATCCCGTGACCCTGAGACCATGACCTGAGCTGAAACCAGGAGTCAGACACTTTATTGACTGAGCCACCCAACTGCCCAGAAACGAGGCTAGTTTGAATTGAGATGTGCTTTAAGTGTGAAGTACACATCAGATTCTGAAAATTTAGCATAAGGTAAAATATCTCAATAATTTTTATATTTGTTTACATGTTGAAATAAGATGATAAATTCCGGGTATATTGGGTTATATAGAATATTAAAAATAACTCACTTTTTTTTTTTTTAATGTGGCTGCAAGAACATTTAAGATGACCTATGTGATGCATACCCTATTATTTGCAGATGACCTAGGTAGCACTGGTGAGGGGAACTCGTCTCTGGGCAGCTAACTGTGTCCCTGAAACCTTCCCTGAGGAAGTTGTCTTTGAACAGATACCTGGCTAAGTAGGTGTTACACAGGTAAATGCTCCTCAAAAGAAAAAGTCAGGGGGGCGCCTGGGTGGCACTGTCTATTAAGCATCTGCCTTCCACTCGGGTCATGATCCCAGGGCCCGCATCAGGCTCCCTGCTCTGCAGAGGGCCAGCTTCTCCCTCTCCCTCTGCCTGCCACTTGCTCCCCCTGCTTGTGTGCTGTCTCTGTCAAATAAATAAACTCTTTTTTTTTTCTTTTTTTTAAAAAGATGGCCCTTTGAAGGAGGGTGAGAAGATGGATGAGGGAGCTGGGAGAGAGAGGCCTGGGATGAGGCCAGGGAGGAAGGCAGGGCCAGGTCATAGGCCTTACTGGCATTGTATAAGGAACTTGGTCTTCAACACTCATGGGTTATTGCAGACCTTCATCATGGACAAACCCTTTGTCCAAGCCCCATTTCTACAGTCTGTTAAGTAATCTGGCCACTTAATGATGATCTGGTTTGATTTCTCAGATTTCTGTCCCTGCCTTTCCCCGCTTGTAAGTTTCAGATCTGTGGAAGGTTAGCTTTTCCAACACAGTGCTCTTGATCCCATCCTTCAAAGTCTCTCTTAGGAAAGGCTTTTGTTAATTAACTCCCATCTGTGTTTAATCTCTTTCCCCCGGCTGGCTTTTCTCTTTTCCCCCCGTACCAGCCTAAATATGCTCCAGTCTTAAACCTTTAAAACAAAGCTCCACTGATTCTACATTCCCCTCTAGTTATTCTTCTTACAGAGTATCACAATAGTTTTTTAGTTTAACACTATATTTTCTTTAAAGCAATATATTAAAAATGGATTAACATGTAGCATGTAGTCAACATAAAAGTAAGGTATTTGACATTTTTTTCTTATTAAGTATTTGGAATCTGGTTATATTTTACACTTAGAGCATATCTCGATGCAGACACTAAATATTCAGTGGTTAAAGTAAAAAGAACCTCATCAAAATAACAACAAAAATATTTTACACTGCTTCAATTTTTATTGTGGTAAAAAATATATAACATAAAATTTATCATCTTAACCATTTTAAAGAGTGCAGTTGAGTAGTGTTAAGTGTATTTATATTGTACAACATATGTCCAGAACTTTTTCATCTTGCAGAACAAAGACTATACCCGCTAAATCTCCCGTTTCCCTCTTCCCTTAGGGCCTGGTTTCTATGGATTTGATTACTTCAGATACCTCATGTAAGGAGAATCATGCAACATTTGTCTTTTTGTAACTGGTTTATTTCACTAGTATAATGACCTGAAGGTTCATCCATGTTATACTATGTGACAGGATTTCTTCCTTTTTAAGGCTCAGTAATATTCCATTGTATGTATATTTCCACATTTGCTTATTCCTTCGTCTTTTGATGGGCATTTGGGTTGCCTCTACCTCTTGGCTGTTACAAATAGTGCTGCAATCAACATGGATGTGCAAATATCTTTTTGACACCCTGCTTTTAATTTTTTTGGATTCTAGTTTTTTAAATACCAAAAGTGGGATTGCTGGATCATATGGCCATTCTTTTTTAAATTTCTTTAGAACCCATATACAGTTTTCCATAGAAGCTGCACCATTTTACCATCTCCCCAGTGGTATACAAGGGTTCCAGTTTCTCCACATCCTCACCAACACTTGTTATTCTGTTTTTTTGATTATAGCTTTTGATTGCAGCCATCCTAGTGGATATGATGTGAGAACTCATTATGTTTTTGATTTGTGTTTCTCTGATGATTAGTAATGTTGAGCACCTTATTATGTTTGTTGGCCATTTGTAGATCGTCTTTGGAGAAATTTCTATTTAAGTTCTGGCCCATTTTTTTCGTTGCTATTCGATTTTTGTTGTTGATTCGTAAAAGTTCTTTATATATTCTAGTTATTCACCGTTTATCAGGTATATTATTTGCAGATATTTCACCTGTTTTTTCACTTCTTTAATTGTGTCCTTTGATGTGATATATGTGATTGTGTGTTCTATTGTCTATTTTTGACGCTTATAATTTGGGTGTTGTATTCAAGAAATCTTTGCCAAAAACAAACAAACAAAAAATCCTCCCCAAATCCATTGTCATGAAGCTTACCCCTTGTTTCCTTCTAGAAGTTTTATAGTTTCAGTTCTTTAATCTACCTAAGTCAGTGTTTGAATATGGTATAAGATAAGGGTCCAAACAAAATATTTTGTACATGTTTCTGAGACTTTGCTTTTGGAAATAAGAGGAAAAGGTCTGAAATATATGAATAGTTTTAATTTAGGGGGACTGATGACAGTTCTCAAATGGTACTTACTAATATATTCTAGTGTGAGTTTCTCTGTTCTTTTTGTTTCTTATAGTTGTGAGACACCGATATGGAAACAATCAGTAGTCTAGGGCTAGCTGAAGCTAAAACATAAAATGATTGGGAAGAAGCCAAGTATCAGAGTGCAGGTGATTGTATTCTGCACCTCTTTTTACAAATAGGTAATGCATGTGGTCAGTTGCTGAGCATACCTTTTAAATCTATTCTGTCAGGGCCATTTAATAAGAATTCAAAAGTATCTATAGCAATTAGATCTCATATGAAATATTTATTAACCTCATTAATTTCTCTAATTTTAGGCTGTGTGCATTCATTATAGATGAGATACATTAATTGAGACTTGAACAGACTAATTTTAGAGTTTGTTAAAAAATTAAAAATAATTTTTCTAGGTTTTGACCTTTTCTTTTTCCTGGTGTATTGAATACATTTGTCAACACATTTGAATGATTTTTCTACCTTTGAAAGACATATAATAACATTAAGAAAGCCTTCAAGATTTATTCTCTGAGTCTGGATTTTTTAAAATAGTATGGTAGCTATTTACAGAAAGGACTAAAGATTTTAGTAAATCCATTTTGTAGGCTACAGAAGGATGATAAAATCTATTAAACATCAAAATTAACTTTCAACTAATGTATATTGTGTTAGTTTTTTTTTATTGTAAAGGGTTTTTGTGTTATGAAGATGTTTGGTATGATTTTAGTCTTTTTTTTTTTTAAGATTTTTATTTATTTATTTGACAGAGAGAAACACAGCAAGAGATGGAACAGAAGCAGGGGGAGTGGGAAAGGGAGAAGGAGGCTTCCCACTGAGCAGAGAGCCTGATGCGGGGCTCAATGTGGGGGGGGGGGGCTTAATCCCAGGACTCTAGGATCATGACCTGAGCTTAAGACAGACACGTAACACCTGAGCTACCCAGGCACCCCTGATTTTAGTCTTTCTAAATGTGACAGTGTGACTGAATTTTCTCTATGTATAGTTTGGGTTCACCCGAAGCATAATAAATCAAACGTAGTGCTGGAGAAAACAAAGTAGATTATTAAGTAGCTCTTAAAATGTTTATTCATAGTACACCATTCCTTATGGCTAAGGATTTTTCCTTACCATTTTTCCTAATGGTAAAAAAAATTACTCTTGGTTATTTGAACCAAAAGAAAATAGTTCTGTTAATAAAAAAACAAAGAAATTACTCTTGAAGTATACTGGGGTTTATGAAAGGAAATCTTTCTGGAAGATAAAGCTTAATGTTCTTAAAAATAATATTTCTAATTCATTTTTAAAATAGTAATATTTCTTTTTTAAAGAATATTTTTCTATCTGATAACTCCTAGGAAGCAAATGGTGTATCTGTTTGATTTGCCTTGTTGCATACATTATCAAGAACATTGGGGTATAAGATTACATTAGTTTCCTTTTTTCTTTTAACACTGTATTTTTTTTTTTATTATGGGAATGCTAGGTGTAGAAAATTTAGGAAATACTAAATTATGCAAAGAAAATAGAAAATGGCTAATAATGGCACCAGTTAAAATTCTTTTAAAATCATTTATTCAAATATTTGAATATCTGCTCTGTACTTGTGTACCATTCTAGATATTTGGGATATGAAAGTGAATCATAAAAGTTCTTGTTCTCAGAAATTGAGATGAATCAGGTAATTGTTTTATCATAATTACTATATTTTGATACAAATATGATATTTAAATAGTAAAAGTTAGGCATAGAATCTCATGGCAAGGTGTTAATGTAATTATTATTTTACATTATAGATAAAGAGTAGTCTCCAGTGAAAAATAATAGCGTATTTGTGATTGTGCCGGGCCTGAGATAGTTAAGTAATGATTATGTATTGGGCCGCCCCCCAACACCGGCTATATATTGAATGCCTGTTATGTGCCAGGCACTGTTCTAGATGGTAACAATATAGCAAAGAACAAGACAGGGGGGATCCCTGTTCCTAAGGAGTTTACACGCTGTGGGGGCTGGGAAGAGAGAGAAACAATGAACAGGTAAGCAGATTAATGTAAAGGATAATGACATGCCTGGAAGAAAATAAGATGATAAGGTCAGATCTTAGTAGTCTGTTACACTGGTGACTGAAATCCACAGCTGGTCTTCACATTTCCTTTCAGCCATTAGTTTGTCCTCTTCACCAGGAAAACTTTTAATTAATACTGCCACAGAGAAACAAATAGTGGCATCTCTGGATCCTGCCCTTTGCCTTATCCTTTCCTGGAGGTTTCGTCCTCTGTGAAATTGCCAAACAGCAAAAGTAGGAAGGAATTTAGAGGAGAAGCAAGGCATCTGGCAAATCATTTCTCAGATAATGTCTTTTTTCATGAAGCTGAGAATTTGTTGAGTTTGTACCTGTCAGTATCTCAGCGGAAATTACTATTTGTATGTTCTGAGTCAACAAAAACAGAACCTACCAGTTATTAGGAGGGAACAAGCGCAAATGATTTTATCAATCCTTACAGAATTTGCAGCTTTATTGTCAAGTTTCTCATATCTCTTCAAAAAACTATCATCTGTGTCACCTTATAAAGAACTCTTGATTTGTAACTTAGCTGATTAAACATCTTTACAATTGATGTCTAGGACTTTTGTGCCCTGCTTTCTTTGTACATAAGACTTTGGAGTGTGACTCATGACTCATCAGTTGACGTTGTGGTGCATTTTTAGAAACAAAGAATGCAACAGCAGATTTCCCTTAAGCAGCAGGAGTGGAAGTGAATACAAGAAAATTCAGATGCGCCTATCTTTGTGGGTGTTATAGTTGTATGTTATCTTGATTCTTGGAAGTGTGTTACAACACTGGACATTTCAATGAGTTTGAATAGAATAGGTATAAACTGTGTGTCTTGCAATAGAATTCTTACATTTTTATTATGTGATAACTGCATTTCTCCCATTTTTACGGTATGCACTCACTTTGCAGATAATACAGTACTTAATATTTAGGCTTGTGTTTTACTTATTTTTGAAACGAGACAATGAGGAAAAAGCATCTTGGGCACACCACTTCATTTTTAGTACTCCATAATATTGTTATTTCTGATGACAGTGTCTTGTTGGCTTACTTTGCTTTTTAATTTTAGCCGTGTATAATCATAGCCAAGCTGGCTATGTTCTACTTTATTTCCTTTAGTACATGCTCCTGCCATGGTATACTTCAATACACTTTAAGGTCAGTCTGTACAGGGGCGCCTGGCGGGCTCAGTTGGAAGAACATGTGACTCTTTTTTTTTTTTTTTTTTAAGATTTTCTTTATTTATTTGAGAGAGAGGCAGTGAGAGAGCATGAGCGAGGAGAAGGTCAGAGGGAGAAGCAGACTCCCCGTGGAGCTGGGAGCCCAATGCGGGACTCGGTCCCGGGTCTCCGGGATCATGACCTGAGCCGAAGGCAGTCATCCAACCAACTGAGCCACCCAGGCGTCCCAGAACATGTGACTCTTGATCTCAGGTTAGTTTGAGCTCTACACCGGGTGTAGAGATCGCTTAAAAATAAATAAACAAACTTAAAAAAAAAGTCAATCTGCACAAATAGATATTTTATGAAAAATAAGCCTCACTCCCATTCCCATGTCCCAGTCACAGTTCCTTCAGAGTTGACTACTGTTGGTTTTTGGTATATCCCTCTAGACATATTTTGTGCATATAATAAACTCGTGTGTATCTATACGGACATGTTTTAAAACACATACTGTTCTTGGGGTGCGTTCGTGACTTAGTCTGTTAATGTCTGACTCTTGATTTCAGCTCAGGTCTCAATCTCAGGATTAAAAATACTAATAAATATGGGGTGCCTGGGTGGCTCAGTGGGTTAAAGCCTCTGCCTGGAGCTTGGGTCATGGTCTCAGGGTCCTGGGATCGAGCCCCATATCGGGCTCTCTGCTCAGCTCTCTGCTCTCCCCTTCTCTCTCTGCCTGCTTGTGATCTCTCTTTCAAAATAAATAAAATCTTAAAAAAAAACACTAATAAATAAATACATATATACTCCTCTGTACCTTGATTTACATTAGCTCAAAATTTGTTTTAATTTGGTCTTCTTTTTGAAATTCAGTTTTTAATTTGATTGCTGATCTCATTAAGGTAATCATATTACCTTAAAAAAGTTTTTATCTCTTGAAGAACATGTATTACCACATAGGGTTTTCTCAGCTGGTTACAATTATAGAAAAAAGGATTATCTGACTTTTTTTAAAAACTATAAATCATGACCCTGTTGTTTCTGCTTTTTTAAAGATTTTATTTATTTATTTGACAGACAGAGATCACAAGCAGGCAGAGAGGCAGGCAGAGAGAGAGGAGGAAATATGCTACCTGCGGAGCAGAGAGCCTGATGGGCTCGATCCCAGGACCCTGAGATCATGACCTGAGCCAAAGGCAGAGGTTTTAACCAACTGAGCCACCCAGGTGCCCCTGTTTTTGCTTTTTTAAAGGGATAGCTAAACATAATAAAAATTTAGTCATCTCGATAACTTTTTTACAGGTTCCTGTGATCTGGCAAATACAGTATAACCATGGAAGAATATCTATTTAGTTCATTTTAAATTTTGCTAAACAGCTTGGTTATTAGGGAATATTACAGTACAAATTACATGGAATTAATAATTGTTTAACAAATCTGCTTGCTAGTCAGAAATGTCTTTGTGGGGGTGCCTGGGTGGCTCAGTTGGTTGGGCGTCTGCCTTCAGCTCAGCTCATGATCTCAGAGTCCTGGGGTCAGGACCTGCGTCCGGCTCCCTGCTTAGCAGGGAGCCTGCCTGTGCCTACTGCTCTGCCTACTTGTGCTCTCTATTTCTCTGTCAAATAAATAAATAAAATCTTAAAAAAAAAAAGAGGAATGTCTTGGTACAATTTACGGTGTTCCTCAGTTCTGCAGATTGTACCTTTACCATATTCGTGTTTGTAGTGGGCACTCTTAGAATAGCTTTCATTTTGAGAAGTGTTGAATGCATCCATTTCATTCTATAAAGGGGTAAGGGAAAGGTGGTTTTTTCCTGTTCAATTAGAATATAATATTAGGGCACCTGGGTGGCTCAGTCAGTCGGTTGAGCCTCTGCCTTTGGCTCAGATCATGATCTCAGGGTCCTGGGATTGAGCCCTCCATCGGGCTCCTTACTCAGTAAGGAGTCTTAAGTCTGCTCTTCCCTCTCCTAGAATATAATATTGATCTGGAGGGGCAAAAAAGTAAACTATTTTCAGTAATTTAAGTGTATCACCTTGGAGGCTTTAATTTTTTCACTGTTAAACTGCCTTCCATTTGGCTGTGAAACATAATGGGCAGAAGAGTAGAACTGCCAATATTAATCATCATAATAACTACCATTTGAGTGACTACTCTGGCTCTCATTTTGTAGGAGCTTTAAGCTTTCATTCAGCTGTTAATTGTGATAGTAATCCCATGAGGTCACCACTTTGCATTTAAGGAACTGGAGTTCAGAAAGTTTCAGAGATAATATATACAGTTCGGATAAGGGTAAGTGGTTACCTATGGTTGGCAGATAAGGGTAAGTGGTTACCTATGGTTGGAAATCATACTTATATGATCTAAAAGCCATTAGTCTTTACTAAGTTGTTTCTCTGAAAAGATCAAGTTCTGGTAGAACCATAATTGTTTTTTCCTTCTTGGTGAAGAGCATTTCATAGATCATTTTTGTTTAAACCGTATAGTTGACAAAAGAAGAGGTAGGTTTCATGTGTAAAAGGTCATAATCCTATTCTAGGACTCATAATAAGATGATTTTTCAAAAGAAACTCAATATGATTGTTTTGTTATAATGCAGCTGAATGATTTTACAGAAATCATGGTTTTAATTCTAAAACATGAGAGAAGGTGATTGCTGACTTATAAGTGAGATCATACAATATTTGTCTTTGTCTGACTTAATTCACTTAGCATAATACCCTCAGGGTCCATCCATGTTGTTGTAAATAGGAAGATTTCATTTTTATGGCTGAATAGTATTCGTGTGTGTGTATGTGTGTATGTGCATGTACACACATTTTCTTTATCCATCATTCTTAAATGAATAGATTATTTCCATACTTTGGCTATCATAAACAATACTGCAGTGAACATGGGTGCATATATATTTTTGAGTTAGTATTTTTATTTTCTTCAGATAAATACCCAGAGGTAGAATTGCTGGATCATACAGTATTTCTATGTTTAATTTTTTGAGGAACTTCCATATTGTTTTCTGCCATGGCTGCACCAATTTACATCGCCACCAACAGTGCACAGGGGTTCCCTTTTCTCCACATTCTTGCCAGTACTTGTTATTTCTTATCTTTTTGATACTAGCCATTCCAGCAGGCGTAAAGTAATATCTCTTTGTGTTTTTTATTTGCATTTCCCTGATGATTAGTAATGTTCAGCATCTTTTCATATGTCTGTGGCCATCTATATGTCATCTTTGGAAAAATTTCTATTCAGAGCTTCTGCCTATTTTTTAATTGGATTGTTTGGGGTTTTTTGCTATTGAGTTGTTAGGAGTTCTTTTTATAATTTTAGATATTAACTGCTTATCAGATACATGATTTACAAATATTTTCTCCTATTCCATCAGTTTTCATTCTGTTGGTGGTTTCTTTTGATATACAGAAGCTTTTTAGTTTGATAAAATCCCACTTGTTTATTTTTGCTTTTGTTGCCATTACTTTTGGTGTCAGTTCCAAATAATCATCATCAAGACAAATGTCAGGGAGCTTATCACCTATGTTTTCTTCTAAGAGTTGTAGAATTTCAGATCTTACGTTCCAGTCTTTATTTAATTCATTTTGAGTTAATTTTTGTGTATGCTGTAAGACAGAGGTTCATTTACATTCTTTCACATTTGGCTGTCTATAGTTTTTCCAACAGCATTTATTGAAGAGACTGTCTTTCCCCCATTATATATATACTTGGCTCCTTTGTTGTAAAGTAATTGACCATATATGTATGGGTTTTTTTCTGGGCGCCATATTTTGTTGCATTCATCTACCGGTCTCTTTTTATGCCAGTACCATACTGTGATGATTACTGTAGCCTTGTAATATAGCTTGAAATCAGGAAGTATGATGCGTCCAGCTTTTTCCTTCTTTCTCAAGATTGCTCTGGCTATTCAGGATTTTTTGTGGTTACAAACTTTAGGAAAATTTGTTCTATTTCTGTGAAAAAATATGCACTAGAATTTCAGTACGGATTACATTGAATCTGTATGTTGGTTTGAATCCTATGGTTATTTTAACAATATTCTTCTAATCTAAAGCATTGAGTATTTTTTCATTTATTTGTGTCTTTGTTTCATCAATTTCTATAGTTTTATTTGGGCTTTCATTTTCTTGGTTGAATTTATTCCTAGGTATTTTATTTTTTCTGATACTGTTATATTGGGATTGTTTTCTTAATGTCTCCTTGATAGTTCATTATTAATATATACAGATTTTTGTATATGATTTTATACCTGTCACTTTACTGATTTTGCTTATTCTAACAGTTTTCCGTTAGAATGTGGAGTCTTCACTGGGTGTGGTGTAAAACTATGAATTCTGTTACGCTGAAAAGAAATGAAATAAAAAAAATTTAAAAAAAGAATGTGGAGTCTTTAAGGTTCTATATATAAAATATCATGTCATCTGCGTTTAATGATAGTTTTACTTCTTCACTTCCAATTTAAGTGCCTTTTTTTTTTTCTTCCTTAATTGCTCTCGCCAGGACTCTTAATACTGTGTTGGTTAAAAGTGTCAAGAATGGGCATCTTTGTTTTGTTCCTGATTTTAGAGGAAAAAGATTTCAGCTTTTCATTGTTGAGTGTGATGTTAGCTGTGGGCTTGTCATGTCTGGCCTTTATTACGTGGAGGGTACATTCTTTCTGTATTGCCTTTGTTGAGAGTTTTTATCATAAATGGATATTGAACTTTGTCATATGGGATTTCTGTATCTGCTGAGATGATCAGGTGATTTTTACCCGTCATTTTGTTTATATGGTTGATCACATCGATTGGTTTGTGGAGTTGAACCATCCTGACATACCTGAAATGAATCCCATTTGATCATGATCTATAATTTTTTTAACATGTTATTTAATTTGGTTTGCTAATGTTTTGCTGAGGATTTTTGCATCCATGTTTATTGGGGATGTTGTCCTCTAATTTTTTCTTGCGGTGGCCTTGTCTGGTTTTGGTATCAGGGTAATACCAGCCTCATAAGTTTGGAAGTGTTCCATCCTCTTCTATTTTTTGGAAGAGTTGAGGAGATTGGTATTAATTTTTCTTCAGATGTTCAGTAGAATTTACCAGTGATACCATCTCATCCTGGACTTTTGTTTTTTGGGGAGATAGTAATTGCTTCTTTGCAGAGATTGGCATCTAAAAAGTACAGTTACCTTGGTTTTGGTAATGAGCTATCAGTAAAAGGACTCTGATTTTATTTTATCAAATCTTTTTTGTAATGATGGTTACTTAGATGTTTACCTGCATGGTTTGTGTATTTATTTTGTATCATGTTTTTGGACAAGGAATTGTACCCCCCCACACACACCTCCACAGTTTAGGTGCAAGCATACGCAAATGGGTTACTACAAAGAAGAGTAACATTGTCATAGCTTAAATGTTCTTCTTAGTGATTCTTGAAGTGTTATGTTTTCTTTTTCTTTTTTAAAAAAGTTTTATTTGTGGAATAACAGTTTTTTACCTTTGTATTATTAAAATACTTAAATGGTAGAACACTAGATAATAGATATTTAGAAAATCTGGAAAACAGGCAAGCAAGAGTAAGAAAAATATGTATTCCCTTCTACCAGGTATATACCTGTTTATTCTTGTCCCCATTAATAATTGTTGGACAGTTTTCCTAATCTACTGTGAAACTTATGGTGGGTTAATGATCATTTTTCATAGTCTCCAAGGACATCCCCTAATTCCTCCTTACCCACTTGTTTCTTATTCTTTACCCACTGTTTCCTTGAAATTGCCTCAGCCTATATAGTAAAGGTTTCATTTAAAGTTAGAGAGATACTTACCTTCATTTTCAGCACTATCATACCCATACCTTTTGTAGCCACATGGGTGACAGCTGTTGAAATGAAGAGCAGACAGACCAAAATTGAGGAAACAACTCGTTTTGCGGAACACATTCAGTTTCGGGTGGCTACTAGAGTAGTCATTAGCTGAATAGCATGGGCAGCGTGTGTGCAGTTGACTTAGACCATGTACAACTCCCTGGCCCTGCTTGCTCTCCTTGCTGGTACCACAGCACAGCATGCCAAAAATAGTCAATTGTGTGCTGTGGGGTTTTTTTCCTTTATATATAAATATGTATGTTTTTAGTAAGGAAAACATTTTAGAAAACATAAATGAAACAAATCTGCTTTGCAGAGTGGTATTAATAAGATATATGTGTATTAAAATTACAATTGGACATCTAGTTTCTGGTGGAAGGATACTTGAGCTGTAGTCCTTTTCTTTTCACTGAACGAAAGCTTATTTATCACTGTATGGTATAGTGACATTGGGCTACTTCGGAAGCATTTCTTAAAACTTTGTGTCCCGCTGCTGGCATTTGTGTAGGCGGAAAATAAAAAACAGCTGTGTAGGCCCTGGCTGCTGCTAGGCATATATGTGCAGGTACAAGTACGTGAAAAGAGAGATCTGGCCATTTCTGAAGCTGGTTGCCTGTTCAAGCACTGCTGGTGGATTCCACAAGCTGTTCTTAGTATTTGTCATCGGCGGACAGATGGCAGTTTACTGACCGGGATAATCATGGGCTGAGTTCTCTAATGGCATCACTTATGTAGGCATACCCGATGGGAAATGGTCCTAATATATCCAAGTAATGATTTACTCTTGCTTCTAGGATAGCCATGCAGCTTTTACAGGCTAATTCAGAATATGCAATTGTACCAAGGTGTGTTTTTGTTTGTATTTTAAAGAGTGGCATCAGATGCTGTTCTTGTCCCCCTAGAACTGAATTGAAAGACATTAACTACAATTCCAAAATGGAATTATGTTGGGAAAGGTGAAGACATTCTTTTAGTAATAGAAAATAGGAGTTAGGTGTTAAAGGGAGACTTCCACAGTATTCTGTTTAACAAACGTGTTTCAATTCATATTATTAATTCTAAATTATGGATTGTTAGGTGAGCCATGAGTTATTGAAGTTATTAAGTAATAAGAGATGAACAGAAGGAAAAGTTGGTATTTTGACGTCAGCTTCCTAAGTAAAAGTGCTAATATATGACAGCATAATTATTTCCTAAGGCAACTAAATGGAAGTATATTTTCTAGTGAGTATTTACCCAAAGAATTAAAAAACACTAATTTGAAAAGATATGTAGACCCCTTTGTTTATTACAGCATTATTTACAATGGCCAAATTATGGAAGCAGCTCAAATGACCATCGATAGATGAATGGATAAAGAAGATGTGGTATATATGTGTGTATGTACACAAACACACAGAGAGAAATATTACTCAACCAAGAAAAAGAACAAAATCTTGTAAAATGCAACAACATGGATGGATCTAGAGGGTATAATGCTAAGTGGAATATGTCTATCAGAGAAAAACAAATATATGATTTCGTTCATGTGGAATTTAAGAAACAAAACAGAAGAAAAGACAAACTAAAAAACAAACTCTTAAATATAGAGAACAAACTCAGTTACTAAAGGGGAGGTGGGCAGAGGAATGGGTGAAATAGGTGAAGGGAATTAAGAGTACCCTATCACAATGAGCATTGAGTAATGTAAAGAATTGTTGAACCATTATATTGTACACCTAAAGCTAATTTAACACTGTATGTTAACTACTAGAATTAAATAAAATAATTAAATTAACTTTAATTAAAATAAAATACATTAAAATTAAAATTTATAAAAAGAAGTATACTTTCAGTCATGTGACTCCTAGAAAGTGGGAAAAAGTTTATATAAAAATTCTATATAAAATTTATAATATTGTAATTTTTCTTAATATTTCCTTTATTTTATGTACCTCTCAGTTATTCTTGTGCTATAATAATCTCATAAATCATTGCAACTCAGAAGTGTTAACTAATCACCTACAACACAATGGCTAACACTAAAAAGGCTGACAATATCAAATGTTGCCAAGGATATGGAGCAACCAGTCATATATTCTTGGTGGGAGCCTAAAATGGTACAACCACTTTGAGAAAGATCTGGAAGTGTGTGTGTGTGTGTGTGTGTGTGTGTGTGTATTTTATTTTTTAAAAAATATTTTTTTAATTTATTTATTTGAGACAGTGAGTGTGAGTGGGAAAGAGAGGGAGAGAGAATCTGAAGCAGACTCTATACTGAGCACAGAGATTGATATCGGGGTCTATCCCATTACCAGGAGATCATGACCTGAACTAAAACCAAGAGTCAGACGCTTAACCGCTCAGTCACCCAGGTGCCCCACTGTGTGTTTAAATAAAACCAAGCATATATGTATCTTGAGTTCCAAGCCTTCCACTCTCAAGTATTTACCCAAACATATACCCATAGAAAGATTTGTACAAGAATATTAATAGAAACTTTTATTCATAATCACCAAAAGCTGGACACAGCCCAGTTGTCCACCAATAAGCAGCATGATAAAGTGGGGTACTGCTGAGGGATGAAAAGAACAGACTGCTAATATATACCCTAACTAGGATGCTGAGTAAAAGAAGCCTTACACGAGAGTATGTACTCCATGTTCCCATTTATATGATATTCTAGAATAAGCAAAACTAATCTGTTATGGTAAAAAAAGATCAGGGTTGTGGTTAGGAAGGGACATGAGGGAACTTTCTGAGGTGATGATCATGTCCCACATCTTAATAGAGGTTTGTGTTACATAGATGTATGCATTTGTTAGAAACTCAATGAATATACACTTTAAACAATATTAATTTAATTAATTTAAACAATATTAATTTAATTAATTTAATTAATTAATTAATTAAAACAAATATTAATTTTACCTCAAAGAAAAAGTACAAATAAATATCAAACTTCAGTTAATGATTTGCATGCTGTAATATTTAGAAAGAGGTGTACTGACTTCTGCATTATACTCTGAGGTACCTAAAAAGCTATGATGGAGGGAAGGATGGATAGATATGGGATAAAGCAAATACATCAAATGTTAATGGTATATTTGTAAGATAGAGGCGTTCACTGAAAAAAATGTTAAATTTAGATAATTTTCATAATAAATTGTTGGAAAAATATTAATTGCTATTATATTATATAATACAATATATAATATATTAATACATTTATTAATATTAATATTATTTTTATTGTTTATTATTTAAATATTATTAAATAATCATTATTTAAATATTAATATTATATATAATATTTTATGATATATGATATATAATAATACAATAATATTATATATAATATAATAATATTAATATCAATATATATTATATATAATATATATTATATGTTATATAATATGTAATATTAATAAATATATTAATATATATTATATGTGATGTATATTAATATAATATTATATATAATATTAATGAAACTTTTTATGGCCTGTTTTTTCTTTCTTTTTTTTAAAGATTTTATTTATTTATTTGAGAGAGAGGCAGTGAGAGAGCATGAGCGAGGAGAAGGTCAGAGGGAGAAGCAGACTCCCCGTGGAGCTGGGAGCCTGATGCGGGACTCGATCCCGGGTCTCCGGGATCATGACCTGAGCCGAAGGCAGTCGTCCAACCAACTGAGCCACCCAGGCGTCCCTGGCCTGTTTTTTCATGCATGATTTGTTATAAAAATCTTATTTTGTTTTTCTTTGCTTCAGTGATATTTATCTATATTTTTAATTATACTAAATCATAGCCTTAGAGGAGTCAGGGTATAGAGAGGTAATTCTAGCTCATTAATACAATTGTCTTTCTTTGGGATTATTGGCACAGTTTTCCTTTTTTTTTTTTTTTTTTTTTAAACAAAAAGCAGGGAGCGCCTGGGTGATTCATTTGGTTAAGATTCTGACTCTTGGTTTCGGGCTGGTCATGATCTTGGGGTTATGAGATTGAGACCCACTTTGGGCTCCACGCAGGGCATGGAACCTCCTCTGGATTCTCTTTCTCCCTCTGCCCGCCCCCCACCTCTGCCAGAAAAAAAAGAAAAAAGTGGGACTAAGTGACAATGTCTTTAGATAGATTATTATAAATTGTGTGGTTTCTCTGGGAGTGTATTGCATGTTGCTTATATAATGCCTTTTTGGTTTTTTCTTCAATTGACGGGGTAGAAGGGAAGGAGTGGTAAAAAGTTTCCCAAGTTCAGGTTCATACAGCCTGTGTGTCCAGAGGAAGCAAGAGAGAGAGAGAGAGAGAGTACTGAGTCCAGTCACCTGACTTTTTTTTTTTTAAGCCAATTTCAGTCAGATTTTCTGTCAGTTGCAGCTGGAAGAATCCTGCAGAGATGACCATTCAGTTTGTATCATAAGCAGTGTTGCTTAGGGGTTCTTTATGTAGTGAATGATCCTGCCATTAGGGTTCTATGTCTCTATGCATATTTTGCTTGTATAATGGTTGTCTGCTGGTTAGATTGGAAGTTCTTTGAGGGAATAGACTGCCTTACTCCTGTTAAATACACTTTCCGTTCTCATATAGATATGTAAACCTAGCCTAAATTGTTTCACTCCTTTATATATCCTGGGTAATTTATCAATAATTTGAATTAATGATTGATTTTTTAAAAATATTGATCTTGGGACGCCTGGGTGGCTCAGTTGGTTAAGCGGCTGCTTTCGGCTCTGTCATGATCCCAGCATCCTGGGATCAAGTCCCACATTGGGCTCCTTGCTCGGCAGGGAGCCTGCTTCTCCCTCTGTCTCTGCCTGCCACTCTGTCTGCCTGTGCTCGCTCGCTCTCTCTCTGACAAGTAAACTTAAAAAAATAAATAAATAAAATTATTGATCTCATCCTGTGTGCTAGTCGGTGTGTTTGGTGCTAAGGCTGTAATGCTGAACAGAACACGAGCCCAGCACTCACAGAGCTTCCATTCTGTTGGGGGGACATATAAAATAATCATACAGATAAATAATTACTGTGATAAGTACTAAGAGGGAAACACAAGGGTGTTACAAGACCAGGTAATAGGGGTCTATCCTAGTCTTGGGTGCCACATGAAACATTGTTTGTTTGTTTGTTTGTTTGTTTTAGACATCACATTTTAAAAAACAAGGAGTTATCTAGGAGAGGGTAGTGGGAAAGAGTATTACATACTACAGGCAGATGGAACATCTGCGGATTCCTTGCGTCACAACAGGGCATGACACTTTAAAGGAACAAATAGATAATCTGTGGAATAGAGAAGTAAAATCCATGAGGACTGGGGTAAGAAATAAAAGCTGGAGAGTGAGGTCCAGAGCAGAATAATGCAGAGTATAACTGGTAGGCCTTTATACTGGGTTAGGTCTGGGAGGTAAGGGAGAGGGCAGTATCAAAGGTTCCTTTGCGTTTCTGGCTTAAGTGCCTATATGGTGAGCCCATTCTCCAGTGGAGGACCAAATTTTGGTGGAAATGATCGTGGGCTTGATTTTGGGTCTGTTATGGTGTCTTTGAAACAACCAGGTATGTATTTTGTTATCATGCTATGAAGGATGTCACCTCCCCCAGATACTTTTCCTTTTGTGGCTCTTTATCTTATAGGTATATTAATATAATGTGGGAGTCTCTTCAGTCCTTACCTGCCTGATAATCATTCTCGCTCTATATTGCTAGCATCTTAATTCAAGTTTTCTTTTTTTCTCTCAGACTACTCTCATGGTTTTTTTAAACTGGACTCGCTCCATTCTCTCAGACTTCCCCTTAATTCTTGTTTCACAATATATCCAGAATAAGTTTTTGAAATTACAGATCTCATCTCATCATTGTCCTTCTTAGAACCCTTCAGTGCCTTCTTTTTGTTTATAGAACAAACATGCAAATCCTTGTCCCTGGCACCTTGTGAATTACTCTCACCCCTGCAGATTTCCCAGGTTTTTCCTCATGCTCTCTAAGGACTTTTCAGTTGACCTTCCTCAAATATCAGCTAAAATGTCACATTCTCAGGGAAGCCTTACTTTGAACTTCCTTGTTGGGCTCCTCTAAAGATAGATCTTGTATTTTTATTGTTTTATACATATTTATGTCACTGGCTAATTAAGACCTTTGTACTAGATTAAGATCTGTGAGGGCAAGGACTGTCTGTTTAGCTCTCCACAGTAACCCTCTCCCCACCACAGTGCCTGGCACGCAGCCTATGACTAGCAAATGTTTGTTGAATGAATCATGAACTTTCTAGTGCTTAATTTATGTACCTTTTATGTGCCATGTTAGTTAACTGATAGGGAAGAACAACGTAATGTGTTTTGCTTTTTTAAATACATTATGTTTTATTGTTAGGTTTTCTTAATTTGGACTGTTCCCATGGAAACAGCAACCAAGGTTGTTGGGGTTACTATAATACTCTGTAGGTGATATTTGCTGCTGCCATTGTTAACCAACACAGAAATTTAAATTTTTAGATGGAGGTATCTTGGGTTTGAGAACCAAAGTATAAAAATTTAATTTGAGGAAGAGTTGTTAAAAATTCACTCTTTTCCAGTACTCTTTTGAAGGTCTTCCTTTCCATTAAAATAGTTTGCTGCAGAGCTCTAGGAGTTGGGAAAGCATGAATGCTGTTCTGTTTCTACTAGATAACTTTGTTGTTTGTTTTCATTCTACTGTCTATCACTTACTGATTTTCTTTCTTAATGAATGCTTTGTTAACAAGTAATACTAATAACCTTTACATAGTTAGAACATAAGTATATTGTCTGTAACATAAGTGAACCTCTCTTACTAGGCATCGTAAGTTAGGATTGTTGGGGTGCC
The DNA here is from genome assembly GCA_004024625.1 of Mellivora capensis. Lineage (NCBI taxonomy): Eukaryota > Metazoa > Chordata > Mammalia > Carnivora > Mustelidae > Mellivora > Mellivora capensis. The sequence goes on along the minus strand of PISX010001974.1, from coordinate 62,678 downwards.
TGAGTGGCTCAGTCAATTAAATGTCCGCCTTGGACTTAGGGCCTGATCCCAGGATCCTGGAATTAGGACCTGAGCTGGGCTCCCTGCTCAGCAGGGAGTCTGTTTCTCCCTCTCACTCTGCCCCTCTGCCCACTTGTGCACGCGCTCTCTCTCAAATAAATAAAATCTTTGAAAAAAAAATAACGTGAAGTTTCCTTTTATACCTTAAAGGCCCAGAAGAAAGCTGCAAGCATAGTTAAAACATTTCTTTATACACCCTTTCATTTATGAAGGTTGCAGTCAGAACTTTGTAAAAATTTTATGCCCCATGGCAAATATGAGTAAATGTTTTCCAAGAAACTTTTAGAGATTGAGGAATATCTCAAAAATTGAGATGCTGTACAGTTTTATGTTGATTTTGATATTTAATGCAGAAGCAAAAAGTTATTTGGATTTTGTGAATTAAAAAGGAATGTTGATTTTGAAGGCCCCATTTTATCATAGTAAATATAAAAATGAAAATGCAAAATTGTGGGAAATTCCCTTGAAACTAAAAATACGAGGCCTCCCTAGTATTTTTGCCCTTATATACAAATAGCAATATCTATTTTCTTCTGGAAGTTAGCCTCTACAATGCTTACTAACAACAGAAAATAAATAATTTCCCTCCGGGTCTATCATCCATTTATTTATATGAACATATATGAGTTTGTGCATATTTTGGCTTGTACAACCTCTGCATATTTACTTTAAGTGTATGTACTTGAAAAATTATGGGTCTGGAATCAGATTGCCTGATTTGAATCACGTTCAATCAGTTACTAGCTTTGACATCTTGGGCAAGTTACTTAATGTTTCTTACTTTCAGCTTTCTCATCTGAAAAATGAGGTTGCTGCTGCTAACCATATCAAACTCATGAGGATGAAATCTGCTAATTCCCCATCTCAGTTAATAACATGCCTGACATATAGTAAGCCCTCAGTAAATATTGGGTATTATAACTATCTCCTCAGTCATTCCTTTTAATGTTAAAATTGCTCTCATGAGTTAAACCCTGTTTAATTTACACTCTTTGTCTCTTCATGGCATCAGTCATGTGGCCATTGTCTAACAACAAAAATCCTAATATTTTGTCCTCTCCTCATGGTCTTGTTGTTTTCACTTGTTCTCATTTTAGTTGCCTGCATCTCAAATCTTTTTCTGGCTACACTTTGTTTTTCCTTAGCTTATTGGACATCGGTATTTCAGACAGGGTGGGCCATAGGTGTTGACCATAGCTGTGTTTTACTTTTAAACGGTGACGAGACTTCCTTCCTCCAAACTACAGGGACCC